>JZKD02S1605563.1:84352-115876 GCA_000966675.3 Picea glauca | reverse complement strand
TTGGGAGCAAGGCCCCCGGAAAAAAAAATTTGTGTTTTTTGCGGTTTTTCAGCACATGGTTTTCACCAATGGTTTTCTAATTTTGGTTAATAAATTAGGGTTTTTTACTAATCCAGATCAATGGATTAGGGGTTTTGGATATTTTGGGATCATATACATTGTATTGTATTGTAAACAATGGATAGATGATGAATATAATATTAAAGGTGTGGCTATAAACAGGTTGTTTGTTTCCCCAGTTTGGGTTTCCAGGGTAAAATCTTTGTGTAATATGTGTGTGTGTCATTGTATATTTTATGTTTTTATTAAGAATTTGTTTGAAGTAATTAATTGTACAAGGTAAAAATCTACATTTGGTATCAAATCTATTATTGGCTTCAAGGGGACGCCTTTGTGGTCAGGGGTCTAGCTCAAGTCTGTGATAAGCCTTGTTACAATGGGAGATCTGTGATATTGATTCTTCACATGAAAAGAAATGGTGAGAAGTTTGAAAACAGAGATCAAGAAGTTTAATGGGTAAATTTTTGAGGAGTGGAAGCTCAATATGGAATATATTTTGGTGGACAAAGATTAGTAGATCGTTGTGGATCCAAGTACTGCACCTACATGAGCTTCAATAGAAGACTGGAAAAAGTTGGATCAGAAGGCGAAGAGAAAAATCTGGTTGTGTCTCTCAGATTCAATATTATTGAATGTGTTAGGGGAAGATACAATCAAGGCATTAAGGGATAAGTTGGAGAATTTGTATCAGTCTAAGTCCCTGGTAAATAAATGGTTTGTGCGGAAGAAGTTGTATAACCTGAGGATGAAAGATGGAGACTTGGTGATAGAGCATATAAACACCTTCAATATTGTGGTAAGTCATCTATTATTTCTTGATATTAATATTTATGATGAATACAAGTGTATTACTTTATTGTGCTCTTTACCAGACTCATGGGATAATCTGGTTTTGTCCATAGGTAGTAATACAACTACTTTAAGTTTTGATGATGTGGTCGCATTCTTGTTGTCGGAGGAGATGAGGTGGAAGAACATGGAAGGATAGAACAAAGATGCATTATTTGCAAGAGGATGCTCACGGGAAAAAATAGATCTAAGTCTTCAAGTGGGATATCTAAATCTAAGGGTAAATCAAAATATCTTGTAAATTTTGTAAAGGTATGTTAGAGATGTGGAAAAGAAGGGCACTACAAGAAACAATGTAGATCCAAAAGTGTTGAGAGGGGGGACGGATCTGAATATGCTTCTTAAACAGAAGAAAAAACCTCCTCATAAGAAGGAGGGGATGTGTATTTGGCTTCTTCAAGAACACATGCAAATCATGAGGCATGGTTGGTTTACTCAGGCACATCCTTTCACGTGACTCCCGACAGGGAGTGGTTCTACGAATATGAAAGGTATAATGCAGGTGATGTTTTCCTAGGTGATGACTCGACGGCCAAAATCATAGGATGTGGAAAAGTCAAGTCAAAGTTCATGGATGGAAGGATTAGAAAACTCCTTGGTTTTTTGCACATCTAATGATTGGCCATAAATTTGATTTATGTAAGAAAAATGGACAATGCAGGGGTAAAATAGTGTTTGAGAAAGAAACCTGCAGGATGGTTCGAGGAGAAATGGTGTTGTTGAAGGGAGTTCAGTTTGGAACTTTGTACAAGTTGTAGGGAAGCACTATTAGTGATGGGTGTAATAGTTTTAGTGTTCCTAATATTGGAGTTGAAGAAGAAAAAAATACTATAGTCTCTCGACAAAAGGCTATATTGTGGCATCAAAGATTGGGGCATATCGGAGAGAAGGGCCTTCGACTACTACAGATAAAGGTATGGTTGAAGGTATGTCTAACTGCTCTCTGGATTTTGATTTATGTGCACATTGTGTATATGGAGAGCATAATTAGGTGATATTCCCATCTGGTGCAATGAGGGCAGAGGGAATTTTATAGTTCATGTGCAGTGATGTGTTTGGACCTGTGTCGGTTCCATCACTAGGAAAATATGTGTATTGTCTCTCATTTAAAGATGACTTCTTGAGGAATACATGGATATATTTACCCGGGAATAAATATGAAGTATTTGACATGTTTAAATATTTTAAGGTTCTTGTGGAGAATCAAACAGAGAAAAGAATTAAGGTGTTGAGGACAAATAATGGTGGAAAGTTTTGGGAAAACATATTCGAAGATCTATGTAATAAGTGTGGTATAGCAAGGAAGAATACTACTCCATGTACACCTTAGCAAAATGGAGTTGCGGAAAGGATGAATAGGACTTTGATGTAAAAATCAAGGTGCATGCTCAGTGGTGTCAGGTTAGGACAATAATTATGGGCAGAGGCAGTGGATACCGCATGTTACTTGGTTAATCAATCATCCTTATCAACATTGGATGACAAGACTCCACACAAGGTATGGATTGGTGAGAAACCCTCTCTCACACATCTCAGGGTATTTGGTTGTAATGCCTATGTACATGTTCCAAAAGAAAACAGGAGTAAGATAGATAAAAAGGTTGAAAAGTGTATCTTTATTGGGTATAAAGATGGTCTGAAAGGTTATAACCATTGGAACCCAGAAACTAAGAAGCTAGTCTAGAGCTAAGATGTGGTATTTAGATAAATCAAAGATGTTATCAAATAGGAAGTCCTACCAAGGAAGAAAAAACCAAAGAAAATAGAGTTTGAGTTTAAGGATGATTAATTAGACTATACAGAAGAACGAGAATCAAAAGAAGAATATCCTCATACTCCAGTATTGAGGAGATCGATTTAGGAAAGAAGGAAGTCGAAAAGGGTATACTCCACATGATTTTCATTCAATTTTTTCTTTGTTTATTACTCATGATGATCCTAGAACTATTAGGGAGGTAGTGGATTTAGAGGATGGAAAACTCTAGAAAAAGGCCATGGTTGAAGAAATGACAGCCTTGGATAAGAATGAGGCTTGGGATCGAGTGGAATTGCCAACTAGAAGAAATCTTGTTGGCGGCAAATGGGTGTTTAAGAAGAAGTCGAATGCAAAAGGAAAAGTGGAGAAATACAAAGCTTGGTTAGTAGAAAAAGGTTATTCCCATGTGATGAAATTGACTTTGGTGATATTTTTTATCTTGATATCAAATTAACTTCAATTAGATTTATTTTATCTATTGTTGGTGTGTTTTATTTTGAAGTAGAACATATGGATGTGAAGACAGCATTTCTACATGGGGATATGAAAGAAGAAATATGCATAAAGCATCCAGAAGGCTTTGTTGTGAAGGGAAAGAAAGAGTTGGTATGGAGGTTGAAAAAGTCGTTGTATGGGTTAAAACAATGACCAAGGATGTGGTATCAAAACTTTGTTACTTATATGTTGGGACTTGCCTTCGCAAGGAGCAAAGTGGATCACTATGTGTATTTCAAATTAATCGGTGATCATCTTATTTATTTGGTTTTGTATGTGGATGATATGTTGTTGATAGGAAACGAAAGGGATATTATTCAGGATGTGAAAACTCAGTTGTCCTCCTAAGTTTGACATGAAGTATCTTAGTGTTGTAAATTTTACTTTGGGCATGGAAATTAAAAGAGATTGGGAAAACAGGAAACTCTAGTTAAATCAAAGAAAATATGTCTAGACGATGTTGCAAAGGTTTAATATGCAAAAATGTAAATCGGTCAGGCTCCCTATTCCTGTAGGTGTAAATTTATATGTGGATCAGTGTCCCAAGACATAGAAAGAGGAAGAGGGCATGTCCCATGTTTGTTATGATAGTGCAGTTGGCAGTTTGATGTATGCATTGGTATGTACTAGACCGAACATTGCACATGTAGTGCGAGTTTTGAGTAGGTATATGTCAAAATTGGGGAAGGAGCATTGGACATCATTAAAGAGGGTTTTCAGGTATTTGCATGGCACTACTAGTTATGGATTGTGTTACCAAGGAACACCAGGAGTTGACAAAGTGTTGGACATACATGGGTTTGTTGATGCAGACTGGGCTGGAGATCTAGATCGTAGAATATCGAAAAGTGGGTATGTGTTTAACATATTTGGAGGAGGAATTAGTTGGATGAAAAAAATATAGTCAGTAGTGGCACTCTTAACTACAAATGATGAATACATGGCAGCCACTCATGAAAGAAAGGAAGTGGTATGGTTATAGAGGTTGTTTCCATGTATTGGGTTAGTACAACAAGTTGTAATGATAGATTGTGACAGTCAGAGTGCAATCTTCTTGGAGTAGAGCATGGCTTATCACTCAAAGACAAATCATGTTGATGTTCAATATTACTTTGTGAGAGACATGGTTGAAGAAGGCATTTTTGATGAAGGTGGACACTTTGAAGAATGTTGTAGATTCATTAACAAAATTTGTGAGCACTGAGAAGTTCTCATGGTGTAGAGGATCTATGGGCATTGTTGCCCTGGATTGTTGACTATGTGTTGGCAACAATAATATAATCTCTATTTTTACAAGCTTCCTACACAAGGTCTTTAAATTCTTGTTACTCATCACAACCTTTCTCATTAAACGACACTTGTCACTTGTCGCTTTCTACATACCTGCTTTTCGATTTTTGTTTTCATGACTGTAAGCATGAAAACTCACAGTTGGAATTCATACTTGATTTCATTTTTTTTTATTAAAGGGTTAATGTTGATATGGCCTATTGTCGAATTATCGTATTTCACTATGAACATGGTTGTTTTCCTTGTTATAACCCCTTGGTCTTAAATATGCCTTGGTTACATGAATATAAAACCTCCACTCATTTAGCATTCTACTAATGTCAATGGGGTTTTGATTTATAAAATTTTTAATGGTTCAATGTTTATTTGATACATTAATCTTTGTGATCAAGTCGTGGATATGCATACTATTGTTTTCAACTGTTCTGATCCTTATGCGTACCATTATGCCAAGGTGTCATTTCAAGTACAGCATGGTATTATAGCTTTGCATGGCCTCAATATACACGACATATCTCACACGCATGGTAATTAATGCTCCTGCCTACCATTTCGAGTTGTCTTTGCATTGCATTGAGGAAACTCGGGGCTATGGCTCTGTGTTTTTTCTATCAAACCCTACCTCCAAATCCCATGTTGATTCCCTGTTGTTAGCCACGGCGCCTGTGGTGAGGATTGAGCCCAACGGCATCTAGACCTTGTTATCATTTGACAATGCTAGAGATGACTTAGAAAGGAACGATTGGCGTGTGTTTATTGAAAAGTTAGAGGGTTTTAATCTAAGAGTTGCTCAAGAATTCGCGTTGACATTCGACGGTTGCAGAGAAAAAACAGGAGACGTCCAGCTTGAGTTAAATGAAGATTTTATAAGCCAATCTACTCGTCTACCAGCTGTGGGCCAAAAATGGTTCAAAAACTCAAAGGTTGAAGAGGTTCCCTGGTCATTGTTGTTCACCTCAAGGAGAATTACCAGCTGTGACCGAGGTATGCCTGTCTCAGCTTTAAAACCTAGATGGAATGATTTGTTAGCTATTGTGAAACAGTTCGTTACCTGTGAGGGGAGATATGGATTGGTTTTCTTGTATCACTTGCGATTGCTTATGAGTTTTATCGATTTCCCCCTGAACATGCCCTATTTCCTCCTTCGAAGTCTATACAAGATGGCCAAGCGGTTTAAGAGGTAGAAGTCTGATTCTAGTATGTTTCTACCATTGTTTAATCAAGATTATTATTATACATCAGTTGAAATTAAACAATGACTGTTGGGATGCTTTTCTATTACGAAATGGTTTTGGTAGTAGTGAGTTGGGACAGGTTGACAAGCCTGTCGTCAAGGAAACCCTTGTGAAGCCTACCATCTCTCCTCCTTCGCTCTTGCCCTGTGATCCTATTTCTAATTTGGAACCCTCGACCTATCTCGATTCTACCCAACTCAGCACTCTACCAGATTCGTATCCTAAGGGTTGTGTTAAGACTGTTAAAAAATCCACAAGGAAAAAGTGTAAAGGCAACGTCGATATCAATTATAAGAGTAAAAGGGTCGCTCGTTGGGTTTCACGATGTGCTCGAAATAAACCCAAGCTCTTTGCAGACCAAAACGCAATTGTGGTAAGTGAGGATTCTGATTCGGAAATTGAAAGATTCCTGGCCGAAGAGTATCCATATTCATATGGACTTTGCTCTGATAAACCCTATGATTATGTTACAAACCTTCCACCGTGTCTAAAGGGAAATCCCGATTTCCCTGGAATCAAACTCAGTAATGAACCTACAGGTCAAATGGAAGATTCCCCACCTGTTAATACTATTAGTGCCAATACACAGTCTATACAGCCGCACTGTAATGAATATCGATCCTGGATCGATAGGTATTACAAAGATGTGCCTTTACTTCAGTCTCGGCTTAAATCCTTGGAAGACCAAGTGAATTCACTAATGAAGGAGAATAGAAGACTCCAATCCATAGCTCAAACCAAAGACAAACGCCAAAAAACTACAGGTTCTGTTTTTTTTTAAAACGTGGAAGCAGCGACTGCAATAGTAAATTCAAAGATTGTTTGATTAGTTCGAATCCCTTAATTTGAGGTATGATTTTTTTTTAAATAAGTTTAGTATGATTATGTATTTTTCAAATTAGGATACATGATTTGTTTTCACAGATTACCTTTAGTTTGTTTTGATTGATTCAATAAAATATGATTCTAGTTATAATTATAACTAGCTACAGAATCGTGAGATTCTGTAGCTAGTTAGAAAAATTTGAATTACTTGTTTTGATAACTGAAAATACATCTGAAATATTTTATTCTTATTTGTTTTCAGGAACCTATGATTTCTAAGGAGATTTGAAGCATTGTTGGCATCTCTCAACATACTATCTTTATGTTTTTAAATAGAATAGGTTGTTAGTTTTTGGTATCAAGTAGAATTTGGGAGGTTGCATCCCCCACATTTTTTGGAACAAATTGGATGTTATCAACAGAAAATGTTTTGTTCATGGATCCTATATAAATATGTTGTTTTGTAAACTTGAAACCATCTCTACCTAGGGCAAAAATTATGGATTTTTGATTTACAGACTTGAATAGAAGATGATATTTGCACAGTTTTAGCTTCTATATATCGTGTTTTTATTCAAGTTATGATCATTTCGATTTATAATTAGATTGTGATTACTTTAGATATCATGGTTTATTGCAGATTGGTATGATAAAATTGATATGATATCCATGTTTTATGTCCCATATTTAACATACAGTAATTATTCTGTTCAAATTTGAGATTAGGAGATTCATTTTCTTTATTCGTTGAACATTTATACACAAGTTTTCACAGCAGGATTTATCTCAATGCGGCCACTTGTGAAATTATAAGATTGTTGTTACTATATCTCCTATATGTTCTATAATTCAGATTCAATCATTACTGCTTCGCGTTTACGAGAAGCATTTGTGAGATCTGTTGTGGGTTTGCCTCATCAAACAGCAAGATTGGATGCTATACACAGGACGAATAGGAGATGTGATTACATGTTAGTTTGTTAGTTTTATTTTATTAGTTTAATTAATATAGGAATTCCCTGTAATCTAAACACATTCTACTATTTGTTATCTCTGTTTTTCAATTAGACAGTTGGTTATTTCATTTCTTGTGTATAAACATTATAAAAAATAAATCAAAAAAATTGAATGATAGTTTTGTTGTCGTTAAATAAATCAATCCATATTCGATTTTCGCAGATTTAGATTAAAATTTGCATTCTGTAAATGTTATACATATATTAGAAATATAATCATTTGGATATATTGTACATATAATAAGTAGAGCTATTTTATAAATATTAGTTATCAAACTGTAAGTATACATTAGATTTGTATATAGTTTTCAGCGAGTGTTTTTCATTAAGTTATTTTATCTTCTTTAGTTTTGTTTTTCACTTTGTTAGGACTTAGATCGGCCAACAGAGCTGCTAAAACCGTCAGAGTGGATTAATCCAAATGGCTGGGGTTAAGTAGACAACCCCAGACCGGATTCACTCCTCCAGTTGACGAGCGGTCAATTTCGCCTGTCAACACTATGTAACCCTATAACCCCATATATACAAAGAAAACAACAAGTGGGAGAATATTGGGTATGTCTTATATTCTTTTCTAGGTGTTATCCCCCCCTACCTGGGGGGTCACATGGGAGCGGAGCCCCCCTATTCAAGGGGTTCAGGGGCAATGCACTTGAAAAAAAAATTGGTGTTTTTTGCCTCCATTTTTGGTAGTTTTTCGACACATGGTTTTCGTTGATGGTTTTCTAATTCCGGTTAAGGAATTAGGCTTTTTACTAATCTGAGTCAATGGATTAGGGGTTTTGGATGCCACAATATCCTATATATTGTATTGTATTGTAAATAATGGAAAGATGATGAATAGAATATTAGAGGTGTGACTCTAAACAGGTTGTTGGCTTTCCCGATTTGGGTTTTTAGGGTAAAATCTTCATGTAATATGTGTGTATGCCATTGTATATTTTCTATTATTATTAAGAATTTTTTTTTAGTAATTAAATGTACAAGGTTAAAATCTACAAGTATTCACAGAATATATGCATCCTTAGAAGATTGACAAGCAAAATACCAATCCCATATGATCGAAGTGGAAGGTAATATCACCAATCATCCTATTGTTATTTTAATTGAATCAAGAGCAAGTAATTTTTACATTGATCCTAAAGTAGTGGACATATTACATTTGGAGAAAAGTAAGCTCGAAAAATAAAGTTGGGTTCAACTAGCAACTGGAACCAAAATAAGGATCAATGAGACAGTCAGAGGTTGTCCAATAAATCTGAATGGAGTAAATGCAATTGTTGATATGAATCTCATACCATTAGGATCCTATGACATCCTAATTGGAATGGATTGGTTGGAAAAGAATCATGTTGTCCTAGATTATCATTACAAGACATTGACATGCCTTGACGAAGAAGGAAAATAAAGCATTATGAAAGGAATTCTGAGACCATTTCTATAAGGGAGATTTCAGCCTTACAGCTGAAGAGATGTTTCAGGAAAGGTTGTCAATTGTATGTAGATCATGTAGAAGAACCAGAAAAGACAAATGGACCAAGCCTTGAATATTTTTCAGTATTGCAAGAGTTTGAATATGTATTCTAAGAAATATTTAGATATCCATTGAAGAGGGAGATATATTTCTCTATCTACTTAGTACCAAGATCTTCCCCAATATCAAAAACTCCTTATAAAATGAGTACACCAAAATTAAGAGAATTGCAAATGCCACTAGAAGAATTGTTGAAGAAAGGGTACATACGCCCAAGTGTTTCACCTTGAGGAGCACCAATACTCTTTTTCAAAAGGGTGGAACATTGAGGTTATGCATTGACTTCAGTTAGTTGAATAAAGCCATTGTGAACAACAAATACGCTCTACCTAAAATTGATGCCCTCATTGATCAACTAAGAGGAGAAAAGATATTTTCAAAACAGGCTTGAGATCAGGATACCATCAGGCAAGAATCAAGGAAGAAGAATCAATAAGACATCCTTTAGAACCAGGTATGGATATTATGAATTTATAGTGGTGCCATTTGGACTGACCAATACATTAGTTGTCTTTATGTGCTTAATGAATGGAATATTCAGAAAATTATTAGGATAAGTTTATCATTGTATTATTGGATGGCATACCTATCTATTCTAAGTTTGAGGAAGATCATGAACATCACTTGAAGTTGGTGCTACAAGTAATGATGGAATATCAGTTGTATACCAATATAAGCAAGTGTTAATTTTAGCAAGAACAGATCCATTATTTTGGGCATATTATTTCAGAAGAAGGTATAGCATTAGATCCAAAGAAAATTGAAGCCATTAAAGGGTGGCAAGCACCAAAGAATGTTTCAGAAGTCATATATTTTATGGGATTAGCCAGATACTATAGGAATTTTATAGAAGGGTTCTCTAATGTTGTTCATCCCATCACTTATTTAAAAAACAAGGGAACTAAGTTTGTATGGACAGTAAAGTGTGAAGAGAATTTTAACTTGTTGAAAGAATTACTTACTAGTGCACCTATTTTGAATATTGCTAACATGAATGAAAATTTTGTAGTTTATACAGATGCATACAAAGAAATACGTGGTGGATTTGTCACCCAAAATGGACATGTCATTACTTATGAGTCCAAAAATTGTAAAGAACATGAGAGGAACTATGCCACGCATGATTTGGAGCTTGTTTCCATAGTTCATGCCTTGAAGAAGTGGAGGCATTATTTAATGGAGAATAAATTTGAACTAAGAACATACCATAGTGGTCTGAAGTACCATTTTGAGCAACCAACTTTGAATGCTAGACAGACAAAATGGATGGAATTTTTAAGTGAGTATGATTTTGACATCAAGCATATCAAGGGAAAGGAAAACAAAGTGGTTGATGCACTCAACAGAAGGGTACATCTTATGCATGCTACAGCCATTAGTATGCATCGGTATGATTTAAAGAGTAGAGTTTTGGATGTTGTTGCTACAGACCATCATTACCTATAGGTAAAAAAGAATTTACAGCAAGAGAATGTACAACATAAATTCAAAGGGTACAAAATTAAATAGGATGGATTACTTATGCAGAATAACAAATTTTGTGTTCTAGTTCTGGATAACTTAGGAACTTGGTGTTAAGGGAAATGCATAATGTTCCATATGTCTGACATATCGGTTACCATAAAACAATTGTAGCGGTAAGAAGCCAATTCCTTTGGCTTGGAATGAAGAAGGATGTTGTTGATTACATTTCCAGATTTATGGAATGTTAGAGAGTGAAAGTTGAGCATAGACACCTAGTAGGTTTTCTACAACCATTTTTTATTCTAGAGAACAAATGGGAAGTGGTAACCATTGATTTTATCACTAAGTTGCTCAAGACATGATCCAGATTTTATGAGCAGAATGGAATGAATACAGATTATTATTAAAAGATGATTAACAAAGAATAACAGAGATACACTAAAATTGGTTTCTATTCAATAAAGAAATAAGTTGAAACTGTAAAATGTAGTGGAAAACAAGCTTGTTGGAATGGTGCAGCTCATCTCTGAGAAGAGATGTGACGACTGCGCTCATTCACGAGAAGATGATTACAATGAGTCTCTGAAGGCCTTTTTACAATAATCATGAATTCCAAAACCCTAGACATCCAAAAACCTAACCCTAGGAGATGAAGCGGCAAAAGTCATGTGGGCCCCATTGGGATAAGTTAGTACATCAATTTCTCGGGGTCGTAACTTTTGCATACGATCTTCGTTTTAGGCGCATGATAGCCCGTTGGAAAGGTATATCCGAGGAATGCACATGTTTCCCTCAAACTTTGACTCTGACCATACTCTAATTGTGGTGAGCCCTAAAAACGTCGTTTAGGGCCTCAAAATGGCCCCAGAAGTCGGGGACCCGAAAACTAGGAAAAACTACCAAAACGAATAAGTTGGAATAGGTGGGAGGCCACTGACATCCATCTAGATAAATCCTACCCCCTTAGGAATAAATGGTATCCACTGCGTTGAGTTCACCCATCAGATGAGTAAATTTATGCTGAATTTGGCTCCGGGTGACCCACTTGCCTTGGTGCACGAGCTGCCCTGCTTTGACAACTTGATAAAGTTGGATCCTTTGTTGTCGAGTGCCCTTGACCTATGTCCACAATATGATCATAGGATTCATGTTGCATGTAGTCAAGGTTGACCTATGTTGGTGTCAATTGTTCTGCTATCTCTGAGGTGTCCAATAATGGTGGGAAATATCGTTGAAGGAGAGTCACGTTGAACATTGGGTGCAAGCCAAGGAAAGGAGGAATGTTGAGCTCAAAATCATTGTCACCCACAGCCTTGGTGATGGTGTAAGGTCCATAATGGAGTGGGTGAAGCTTCCTATGGGGCCATGTAAGGCGCTCTTTCTACAAGTGCAACCAAACTTTGTCTCCCACCTTAAACTTATGTGGCACCCAGTGTTGATCAGGGTGCTACTTGTACTTGGCATTAGACTTATGTAAAATATCCTAAACCTATTGGCGGATGTGTTGGATTCGCTCAATGAACCGGGTGTCTTTTCATCTTCAGTTGGAGGAGGGGATGAGTCAGTCGAGGTGCCCACAAGGGGTAGTGCAACATCCATGGGACCCAATGGTTGGAATCCCAACCCCACCTCAAAGGGGTTGTGGTCGGTTGAGCTATGTAGGCCTTGGTTGTAGCTATGTTGAACATAGGGAAGACTCTCATCCCATGTGCGGGGGTTCTTGGAATCGTACATGCGCAGGATATGCATGATCATCCGATTGACGACCTCAATTTGGCCATCTGTCTGGGGATGGAAAGTAGTGGATTTGGTGAGCTTGGTGTCCAGCAGTGATCGGAGGCTTGACTAGAATGTGTTGAGGAACCGACTGTCCCAATCTGAGACAATGGTTTTTCGGATCCCAAAATGTACCCATAATTTTTCAAAGAAGAGTTTGGTAGTGGCCTCTGTTGTGATGCTCTTCTTACAGGTGGTCGGAATCGCCATCTTGGAAAAGCGATCAACAACCACAAAAACATAGTCATTTCCCCTCTTGGTGGACGGAAGGCCTAATATGTAGTCCATTGAGATGGAATCCCATGGACCATTCAGACTATCCTGTCGAAGTTTCGACCAGTAGAAATGTTTCGGCAATACTGCCACTATCTTTTTTAGGTTGAAGTGTCTTTCTACCCAACTGGTGGGATTCCCAAATCAGCTTCGCTTACTCGCTTGATGGAATGCAGAGATGGCCCAGATGGCACAATAGCCCGTCCTAAAGATGGAAATTAGCAACAAATAATTTTTCACCAAACATTTGGTAGGTGGTGGAGAAGTCAGTGTATGTATCATAAAGGTGGGGCCATTCGGAGGTCTCGTGGCCATAAGAGTCTAGCACCATGGTGAGTGTCACGACTAGAGGTCAATTGAGGCAATCAGGGACTTGGATGGTACTTCTTATTTTTCACTTGATGTTGAGGTGGAACTGTTGCATGTATGTGGACCACTTTTGATGGCAGTCATTCTACAATTTGCCTTGCATCTGCATGAACTGCAGTGGTTTATGATCAGTGTGGATGACTATCTTCTTCCCAAGAATGTAATGTCTCCACTGGCGACAGGCTTGCATAATGGAATACATTTACTTTTCATAAGTAGGGTGCTTACGGACAACATTTGATAGTGTCTCACTATGATAGGACACGGGGTGGTTGTGTTGAGTGAGAACAGTGCCCACAGCATAGTCTGAAGTGTTTGTCTTGATCTCAAAGGGTTGTTGTAGATCCGATAATGAAATTACTATGGCTGAGCACAAGCATTGCTTCATATCATCGAATGCTTCTTGTTGGGATGGGCCCCACACAAATTTTTCCTTACCACCACCCATGGTTACTTGGATGAGGGCCCATGCAATATGGGAGAATCGCAACATGAACCTGCGATAGAAATTTGCAAGGCCCAAGAAACTCTGAAGCTCAGTGAGTGTGGTTGGGGCTAGACAGTCACAGATGACCTGGATCTTGGCTAGATCCACATGTACACCATGTGGATCAACTATGTAACCCAGGTAATGGACCATGTCCATGCCGAAGGAGCATTTTTCCAAGTTGGCATATAGCTTGTGTTGTCACAGGGTGTGCAAAACCTATTGAATATGTTGCAAGTGTTCCGCCCAAGTATTTATGTAGATGAGGATGTCATCCAGATACACCACTACAAAAGTATTGGTGAATGGTTGCAAGATATCATCCATCATCCTCATGAAATTTGTTGGAGCATTTGTCAAACCAAAGGGCATGACCAGCCATTCGAAAAGACCTTCTTTTGACTTGAAGGTGGTCTTCCATACATTTGTCTGTTCTATTGGGACCTGGTGGTAGCTAGATTTCAGATCAATCTTACTAAAGTACTTGTCCCTCGTGAACTAATCAAGGAGGTCGTCGATTTGGGGAATCGGGTACCGGATCCTAACTGTGATTTTATTTAGGGCTTGGTAATCAATGCAGAGTCGTTGGGTCCCATATTTCTTTTGCACCAACACGATTAGGCTCCCACAAGGTGATGAGATGGGATGGATGTGCCCCTTGTGGAGCAGTTCTTAGATCTATTGATTGATCTCCTCATTCTCTAACAAAGAGTGCCGGTAGACTGGCCCATTGGGCAGCGGTGCATCGGGGGTCAGATCAATGGGATGCTTGACCTGACAATGCAGAGGTACCCTGATAATTAAGGAGAAGATATATGAGTATTCTTCCACGACCTTATCCACTTGATTTTGTTTTGTGGAGAGGACAGTTGTGGAGGCCCTGAATGTGGCTACGATCTTTCGCTCACTTTGAAATCAAATCACGAAGAAGACAAACTTCCCAGTATGAGAGATGGCATTCCTGCATTACTTGGCAGAGATCAAGAAAATAGAACTAGGTGGGACTACCTCAGGTATCCTGTACAATTTCTTGTTCAGAGTAATAATAACATTGTGAGGCCTAGACTCATATCTAGCATGAAATTTCCATAAATACAGTTGGCCCAAAAGAACATTACCAACTTTGAGATGATCAACATCACACAATATCTTGTCTTTGAAGAGCTTGATGTCGTGCAAGAGGCGGAACTGTTGGCTAACGTGGAGGTCGCTTCCTTAGTGCAGCCACCCAATGGTGTAGGGATGCGAGAGCATCGTTGTCAATAGGGCTAGTTGCTTGATGACCTCTGTTGAGATGAGGTTCTTCTAGATACCATTATTGATCCGGGATCTTTTCATCGAAGTGACTTATAAAGAATTTTATTAAATAAGCATAAATTAAAGTGCATCATAATGAAGGAAAATCTCAATAATGAAGAGACATAAGCATCGAATATGAACACAAAAACTTGATAACTGAGTTTGTCCCTAGTGGACTATGTTTCCAAGTCCTGCTCTCAAATGGGTAGGCCTTTTTATTAACTCTGCAAAAGAATTTGGCAAAATACATAAGTATACCTCATTCTAGAATTAAGCTACATAAGCTTTGCTCAGATCAGAAAATAGACAGCACCATTGAATTTGTGGTGTCAAATTACCCAAAAATGATTATCTCCACGCCTCAATCCGACTCTGGCACTCCCAGACCCTTGAGAAATCTCATCTCGATTTCTGTGCGTGCACCTTGCAATTAATTCTATATACTCGTCTCAAAAATCGTGCACGGCCATACCATCGAGCGCCCTCTCTCTTGTTCATGGCCAGACTCAGCATTTAAGAAAAATTTTGAGTAGACTAACCAACGGAGTCTGTTGGCCCAACAGTGGCGGATGTTATTGTAAGGCATTGGATAGGGGGAGGTCTCGGGGTCGAGCCTGTGGGCCTCCCTTTTTGGGTTATTGTTATAACAATATGTATATATAGATTGGAACTGTCACCAAGTTTGGAGAGTTTTTTAGATTCGTCGAAGTTTGTAGTTTGGCCACCAGATTTGGCGAGACTCTTCCAGATTTGGTGGGCCCCCTTTTTATTTTTGAAAATATGGTTTTGGGCCCTCATTGGGAATTTTCACACTTCCAAGTGGTAGCCCATAACTGGGCCACGTGGCATCCAACCATTGGCCCACGAAAACCACTTGCACAGTCACCTACCACGTCACCTGCCATGTCATCCTTCCACTTCACGTACGGTCTACCACGTGGATGTACGGACTGCCACGTGTCATTTCCTCATTGGTCCACGGATTGACCCAAAAATGCCGAAAATGAGTGACACATGGTAGCCTCTGGTGTTGTCACGTGACCATGCTGACATCAACATGGCATGTGTCACCCTCTGTGTGTGCCACATACACTATATGGATGCTAATGTCATATGTACTGATGTTGACGTCAGCAGTACGAATGTTGACTCATCCCTGCTCACTGGGCTAGGTTGACCAAAACTTTGACTATGAATATATTTGGATCTATAACTCCGTTTAATGAGCCATTTATGTCGTTGGAAATCTTTTTATGCTCTCTTCGCGATGATACCAATTTCACTAAGTTTTGAGGAATCTGAATTTTTTTCCCTTTCTCTATCTCCTGAGGCCATTTTGAGCTTCTTGAGTTGCTTCTGCGAATTATGAGTTGTCCTTAGTCTTCTCTGGATCATTTTTGGATCACACCTTCCCATTGAGAGATTTTTGGACCACCAAAAGATTTCATCAATCAATATATAAGTGAGGGAAGATTTCCCTCACCTTGTCCTTCTCAATCCACTTTGCCTTGCTTGGATGTGTGCCCTTTAAGCCTACTCAAACATAATCAACATCACCCATGCGTGAAGTCCTCGTCCTTCTATCCAGGATGATATCTTCCTTTAACTCATCCAAGTACTTAGGAACAAACTCATCAACTGAAGGTATTGAAACTTCCTCACCTTGATCCATGATCATGGGAGGCTCAAAAAGTTTCAAGTTCTCCACATTTACAACTGACTAGATCTGCATATAAGGTGGAAGATCTAGACGAAAAGAATTGGTACCAATTTTCTCCAAAATAGTTGAGGGTCCATAATGGATGGGCTTGAGTTTCTTGCCTTCACCCTTCAATATTTCCTTACTGATGTGAAGCCATACCTGGTCTCCAACCTGGAACTGATGATCAACCCTGTGTTTGCGATGCTGAGCTTTATATTTTGCTTGAATTTTCACCAATTATTCCATGACCGCTTGGTGTACCTATTGGATCCTTTGGATGAACTTACGGGCTCTATCTTCATTTCTTTCTTCATTTGAATTGGCATCTCTCCCATACATCAAGTCCAATGGAAACTCAGGTAAATACCCAAAAAATGTCTCAAAAGGTGAACACTAAGTGGAGGAATGTAAGGCTCGGTTGTAAGCATGTTGTACATAGGGTATTTGTCCATCCCATAACTTGGGATGCTTCCTGCAGTAGCCTCGAAGAAAAAGTACCACTATTCGGTTAACAACCTATGTCTGCCCATCGGTCTGTGGATGGAAAGAAGTGCTCCTCTTCAACTTGGTGTCTGTTATTCTCCACAAACTTTTCCAGAAATACCCAAGGAATCGAGTATCTCGATCTGAGATAATGGATGTGGGTAACCCAAAGTAAACCCAAACATATTGAAAGAAGAGATTAGCAGTCTGATCAGCAGTGACCTACTTTTTACATGTCATTAAGATACACATATTGTTGAACCTATCCACTACAACATATAAATAGTCATGATCCCTTTTCGACATTGGTAAACCCCCTACAAAATCCATGGAGATGCTTTCCCATGGATGGGATGGAATAGGCAGTGGTGAGTATAGCCCCATTTTTCTATTAGTGGGCTTACAAGTAGAACACATCACACACCCCTTTACATGTTTAGTTACAATTTCTTTCATCTGAGGCCAGTAATAAAGCCTCTATAGATGAGCCATACTTTTTCCTACCCAAAAATGCCCAGACACAAGAGAAGTGTGAGCTTATCGTATTACATGGACTCGTTCACTTGTAGGAATACAAAGCTTTCCAAGATGGTAGAGTATTTTTCCTTACAGAAAATAGTTCTATACATGTGCACCATGGGTTAGCTTCTCATATACTTTTTTTAAATCTTCATCAATGGCATATTTTTCCATATAGCTATCATGAGATAAATAAGCATTCTTCAAAATAATAGAAGCAACAATAGGAGGTCTAGAAACCATATCAGTTACCTTGTTACTAGTACCCTTTTTGTACTTGATTACCAAATGAAATTGTTTTAGAAAACTTGTCCATATGTAATGTCGAGATTGTTACAGTTTGGTTTGTGCTTGGAGATACTGTAAGGGTTGATGATCTGTATGTATGATTGTTTCCTTCCCTAATAAGTAGTGTTTCCATTTCTTTACATTTTGAACTAATGCATACAACTCTTTATCATATGTAGGATAGTTAACAACAGCTTGGTTAAAATTTTCAGAGTGGTAACAAATAGGCTTACGATATTGCATCAATACTACAACCATGGCATATCTACTGGAATCTGTCTCGATCTTGAAGGGTTGTTGAAGATTCGGTAGTGCTAATACTGGTGCGGTACTAATCTTTCTTTCAAAGTGTCGAAAGCTTTTTGTTTCTTTCCTCCCCACTAAAAAGTGTTCTTCACACTGGTTAAGGCATGCAAAGGAGATGCTATAAAGGAGAAGTTTGAAATGAATCTCCTCCAATACTAGACTCCACCTAAGAATATTTGTATCGCAGTTACACTTTTGGGCTCGGGCCAATTTACAATTACATCAATCTTGGAAGGATCAATTTCCAATTGTCCTCCTCCTACAATATGACCTAAGTACACAAGTGCAGTCTTAAAAAATTCACATTTGAAAAATTTTACATACAACTTTTCCCTTTGCAAAGTATCCAATACTTGCTTTACATGCCTTACATGTTCATCCCAAGTCCCGCTAAATATAATAATTTGGTCTAAATATACAATCACAAAATCATCTATAAATGTCCTGAATACATCATTCATCACACGCTTGAAGGTTGTTGGAGCATTACAAAGCCCAAACGACATAAATAACCACGCAAATAATACCTGTTTGGTTTGAAAGGCAGTCTTCCATGCATCATGTTTTGCAACCTTGATCCAATGGTATCCACTGCACAAATCCAACTTAGTGAAATAAACAACATTCTTTAACTGATCAAGTAAATCATCTATACGAGGAAGAGGGTATCAATTTTTCACCGTGATTTTATTTAAGGCGTGGTAATCGACACACATTCTCCATGTGCCATCCTTCTTTGGCACCATCACGATCGCATAACCACAAGGATATGAGTTGGGCCTGATGACCCCTTGATCCAATAAGCCTTGTACCTGCTTCTTGATCTCTGTCATCTCTACAACTGACATCATGTACATGCCCACATTAGGAAGAGGAGAATCATGTTGAAGACGTATTTCATGTTGGATTTCCCTCTTAGGAGGTAATCCATCTGGTTCCTAGAAAATATTACCATACTTAGAAACAATATCAATTAATTATTTCTTATGAGAAGGATCACATCCTTGGAAAGCGTCGGATGTTCCGACATCTTTCTCCGTTATGACCATGAGTACATATCTCTTATTAGTGTTTATGAGTCTCTTCATGTGTCCTACACTAACAAGTCTTGTGTTTACCCTCATGTTGTGGTCTCTAACAATATATTCCACTCCCCCCTTAGTAAGGTGATATTTGTTCTCATGACGAAAGAAGATTGTTTTTCTATCATAAAGATAAGGACTCCACAACACTATGCCACATATATCAAGTGATACAACATCGAAATTCACTTCATCAATCAACTTTGAAGAAATAGAAAATCTGACACTACATTGTTTGGTGACATTAAGATTTTTTTTATCACATACCCAACCAAGAGGATAAGGATTTGGATGCTGTTTAGTTTCAAAACCCATATTTTTGACAAGTGCTTCAGATATTAGATTTACTTTGGAACCCGGATCAAATAATGTATCTATCTTAGTGTGTTTAGATACAACTCTTATATGAAATAATTCATTCCTCTTTCTTTCATCATCATGAGACTCATTATTGGAATTTGAACTAGCATGAAGGGAATCTTTACCTTGTAATCCAACCGTTGTGATCTTTCCTTCGTCTCCTAAATCGAAACCAAGATCTTGTTGCACTGTAGAAATGGTGTTTGTCTTCCCCTTTCCACCAAATTGTTTCGACCTCTTCTCTGGATGTAGTTTCCAACAATGTTCATCATCGTGACCACTTTTCTTGCAATGAGTGCAAGATGGTTTTCCTTCTTCTCACTTTACAATAGTGGTCTTCTTGTCCTTCCTTTTAAACTTCTTAAACTGCTTATGTGGGAAATTAGAAGGTTTCTTTGTGGGATTTTCTTGAACATGTTTTACCCTGTTCTCAAGGTGAGTGGATTGCACACAAACTTCATCAAGACTGGTGGGATTAAACAATAGCAAAGTATGATGAATATAACTGTGAAGTGCGCCAATATACTTCATTAAAGTTTCATAAGAATCCAAAGGAATTTTTAATGCAAGATTGTTCTTCATAAATTCTTTCATGAAACTTTGTACAGTTTGACCTTTACTTTGTCTTAAAGTTTTCCATTCCATCATTGCTTTATGTAAATAACCCAATGGATAAATTTGCTTCCTTATCGCTGATTTAAATTTTGACCATGAGGAAAGAAGATTACCACACTTACTTATGTCCTAAAGTTTTCTCTCCCACCATACGAGAGCGGTGCCTTCCAGCCGAAGAGAAACCAATTTCACTTTAACTTCCTCTTCATCAATCTATTGAACATGGTAATATACTTCAACATGTCGGATCCAATTATCTAGATTTTCAGGATTAGCATCTCCATTAAACATAGGTAAAGAAAATTTTACATCAAGATTTAATAATGGTTTCTTAAAAGAATCTTTCTGGCTAGAATGATGAGAATGCTCAGAGGAAGAAGAGCTAGAACTTGATGGTGAAGATGGAGGCTCGGGAGGGTCTCCCCCAGCCCCTTGATTTATTGAAGCATTATCATTTGCTTGTGCTTCCTTTTTCTTCCCTTTCTTCTTCATCCTCTTCTTGTAGTCTCCATACATTTGCTCGACCATTTCTGGCATGCGATAAAAGACCATATGGATTTTTTTCTCATGTTCATCACGCTTGTCCTCTTCTGTCATTTTCTTCCTTCGGGATGTACGGCCAACTTCAGGATTGAAAGTCTTAAGATTTCCTTCACCCTACTTATGCTTGGCCCTAGTAACCATTCACACTCAACAATTCAAGACTGCTCTAATACCAACATGATCTGGGGTCTTTTCATCAAAGTGACTTATAAAGAATTGTATTAAATGAGCATAAATTAAAGTGCACCATAAAGAAGGAAAAGCTCAATAATGAAGAGACATAAGAATCAAATTTGACCACAAAAAATTGATAATGGAGTCCATCCCTGGTGGACTACGTCTTTGGGTTCTGCTCTCAAATGGGTAGGCCTTTTTATTAACTCAGCAAAAGAATTTAGCAAAATACATAAGTATACCTCATTCTGGAATTAAGTTGCAGAATCTTTGCTCAGATCAAAAAACAGACAACACCATTGAATTTGTGGCGTCGAATTACCCAAAAATGATTGTCCCCACGCCTCAATCCGACTTTGGCACTCCTAGGCCCTTGAGAAATCTTGTCTCGGTTTCTGTGCATGCATCCTGCAATTAATTCTCTATATTGCATCTCAAAAATTATGTCTGGCCGTACCATCGAGCACCCTCTCTCCCATTCATGGGAAGACTCAGCATTTAAGCAAAATGTCGAGCAGACTAACCAATGGAGTCTGTTGTCCCAACGGTGACGGATGCTATTATAAGGCGTTGGATAGGGGGAGATCCCAAGGTCGAGCTCGCGGGCCTCCCCTTTTGGGTTATTGTTATAACAATATGTATATATAGATTGGAATTGTCACCAAGTTTGGAGCATTGTTTATATTCTTCGGAGTTTGTAGTTTGGCTGCCATATTTGGTGAGCCCCCTTTTTATTTTTGAAAATTCAGTTTCGGGCCCTCATTGAGCATTTGCCCACTGCCACATGGCAGCCCATGATTGGGCCATGTGGTATCCAAATGTTGGCCCACACCAACCACTTGCACAGTCACATGCCACATCACCTACCATGTCATCCTACAACATCATCCTACCACATCAACTTCCATGTCACCTGTGGTATGCCACGTGGTTTTACGGGCTGCCACGTGGCACTTCCTCATTGGTCCACAGATTGACTTGAAAATGTCAAAAATGAGTGAAACATGGCAGCCTCTAGTGTTGCCATGTCACCATGTTGATGTCATCATGACATATGTCACCCTCTACGTGTGCCACATACACTCTACAAATGCTGACATCATATGTATTGATGCTGACGTGAGCAGTACGGATGCTGACTCATCCCTGTTGACTGGGCTAGGTTGACCAAAAATTTGATCACGAATATCTTTCGATCCGTAACTCCATTTGACAAGTCATTTATGTCATTGTAAATATTACAACGCACTCTTCGTGATGATGCCAATTTAACTGAGTTTTGAGGACTTTGAATTTTTTCCCTTTCTCTATCTATTGAGGCCATTCTGAGCTTCCTGAGTTGCTTCTGTGAATTCTGAGTTTTCCTTAGTCTTCTATGGATCCTTTTTGGATCAGCTATCAACGATGAAGTGCAGTGGGGTACCCTTCACCCACACTTGTAAATGAAGAAGGTTCTCACCTTCCTCTAGCTCGTCTAATTCACCAAGATAGAGCTTGGTGGTAGTAACGGTAGCACTGGGTTCTGCGTTGATGATCTGTCTCCCCCTTTTTGGTTCTAAATTAGATTCAGAACCCACATCTAATTTATAGGCTTTCACCTCAACCACCAGCAACTACTTTGAGCGGTAATCGGCAGTGTTATGCCAGGGGCTCTTATGGAAGTCGCACCACTTCCTGGTGTCTTTCTTTATCTTTTCGGTGTCCTTCTTTGCTTGCAACTTGGACCATTTTTCCTAAGGTTGTCCATCTTTGCTCTGTCCTTTTTCCTATGGGTTGGGGCTGCCCTTTCCTTGCTTTTTTTATGAAAGGTTCCTAGGCCCAAATTTTCGCGTCTTTTGTTTAAGCTTCTACTCGATTTTGACGACATATTGGTAGGCCGCACCCAAGGACGAGATGTAAAAAAACTCCATTTTGGCATGGATGTATCTATGCAAACCACCGTGATACTTGAGCACCATATGTCACTCGGAATATTTGATACCTAGTTTGGTGTGCAAGGTATGGAAGATATTTGTGAACTCGGGCACTGCTTGGTCTCTTTCCTGCCACAGTGTGGTCCATTTTGTATGCAAGTCATCATAACTTTCGAAAGGGTGGTATTTTTCCTTAATAGCATCCCTGAAGGACTCCCAAGTGACCGCGACTATAAATAATGAAGGTTTCTATGTTTCCTTTTTCTCACAGAACATTTCCCACCAATATTTGACATGGGGAATGGCTTTGAGGAGTGAAAAAGTAATCTTTTCTCTATTCGAAAAGTTATGGACAGAGAAATACCCTTCTATTAGATTCAACCATTTGTCTACAGAATCTACATCTATATGACCTTCAAATATAGGAATATCAAAGTTGATTTGTACCTTGAAGTGGGCGGCGCCTCCGCTTAAGGAAGATGTGTCGCCTGTTGGTAGTCGTCGAAGGATTTGTGCAAAACTATCCATCATCTCGTTCCTTTGTTGCATGTGGGCTTCCTCGAGAAACATTTTGAAAGGATCTCATGTCCCATCATCTTTATTTTCTCCCTCCATGAGAGTTCTCTTGGGTGCGTGAGATACTTTGTCCTCAAGAGAAACAAGCTCGAGACCCAATTCTTTGTACCCTGACCTCGTTGGGGACATGCATTAAAAACGACAAGGAGCAGACCACTCTGATACCACTGATCCAGATTTTATGAGAAAAATGGAATGAATACAGATTATTATTAAAAGATTATTAACAAATAACAACATAGATACAGTAAAATTGGTTCCTATTCAATAAGGAAATATGTTGAAACTGTAAAATGCAGCGGAAAACAAGCTTGTTGGAATGGTGGTTGCTTTTCTCTAAGAAGAGATGTGACGGTTGCTCTCATTCGCAAGAAGATGATTACAATGAGGCTTTGAAGGCCTTTTTACAATAAGCATGAATTTCAAAATCCTATACATCCAAAAACCTAACCCTAGGAGATGAAGCGCCAAAAGTCATGTGAGCCATATTGGGGTAAGTTAGTACATCAACTTCCCAGGGTCATAAATTTTGCATACAATCTCTATTTCAGGTGCATGATAGCCCGTTGGAAAGTTCTATCTGAGGACTACACATGTCATCAGACTCTAAATTTGTTAATATTGTAATTGTGGAAATCCCTAAAAACATTGTTTAGGGCCTCAAAACAGCCTCGGAACTCGGGGACCCGAAAACTAGGAAAAAACTGCCAAAATGAACCAGTTGGAATAGGTGGGAGGCCACTGACATCCATTTGAATCAAGACAACAAGGGAAAATGATTCAATAATGGTAGTTGTTGATAAACTGACAAAATTTTCTCATTTTGTTCCTATGAAAATGACTCATACAACAGGTAATATTGCAGAAATTTACATGAGGGAGATTTCTAGGTTACACGAAATATCTAAGGCAATTGTCTCAGTCAGAGATACAAAGTTTACTTCAAACTTTTGGAGAGGATTATTTAAATAATTTGGTACAAATATGAATTTTAGCACAATATACCATCCACAATCAAATGGGCACACAAAGAGGGTCAACCAAGTAATTGAAGACATTTTAATAATGTATGTGATGGATAAGCCATCTAAGTGGGAAGATTACTTGCATTTGGTTCAGTTTTCCTACAATCATGGGTACCAAAATTCATTGAAGATGATCCCATTTGAAGCATTGTATGGTCGAAAATGCAATACTCATGTAAGTTGGAACAACCCAACAAACAAAGTGGTACTTGGGTTGAAATTACTCCAGGATATGGAAGACCAGATGGTTAAAATTAAGAAGAATTTGAAAGAAGCACAAGATAGGCAGAAGAGTTATGCAGATAAGAACAGGACAGTTAGACAATTTAAAGTAGGATACCATGTGCTTTTGGAAGTGAAGCCCAAGAAGAGCTCATTAAAATTGGGCATTTTTACAAAGCTAGAAGTCATATTATGTGGTCCATTTGAGATATTGGATAGAATAGGGCTAGTTGCATACATGCTTGCATTGTTTGATTCCATGAATGTGCATAATGTATCACATGTCTCTTTACTGAAAAAGTATGTGCATGAGTCTAACCATGTTATTGATTGGAATTTGATTCAGGTGGAGCTAGAAGGAGGCGTTCGGGGTCCATCCAGTGCACATATTAGACAGAAAGTTCAAAGTGCTCTGGAATCGAGTCATAGAACTATTAAAAGTGCAGTGAACCTGCTACGATCATGAAGATGCCACTTGGGAGCATGAATATTCCATACGGATAGAGTACCCACAACTTTTTGAAGAATTTTGAGATTTTATTCTTTGTTTTGTATATGCATTGAGGACAATGCCAAAATAAGGGGGAGGGGAATGTAATACCCTGGTTTTGAGTCCCCAATTCAATAATGTAATGGTTTATTTAATGAAAGGTTGGAGTTCCTATGAAACTTGAAAGGGGTCAGAGTGCCTATGAGAATCTAATGCTTTGAACATTTTGATAATAAAAGTACATCGTTAGTTGTAGGAAGGACAAGGACAAGAGTTATAGGGGGATATGATTCCACGAGAGAAGGGTGAATCGAGGAGATAAATATGTATGCTTTGTTTAATTAATTATCAACCATTTTTGTGTTGGGTTCATATGAGTGGGCACATGAGTCTCTTGGGGAGACCACACTGGCCTTGGGGACACTTGGATACAAAATCCTTGTTCATGATTGTCTTGGGGGTTGGTCAGTTCAATCATTCAACAACTGGATCATTCTAATCTTTGTTGGGAAAAGAGGAAACAATTTGTTGGGGAATAACATCCATGGTCAATTGGTTGTGGGATTTATTGGTGTATTCCAGTCATGAATTAATGCATGAGTGCATGGTTGCATTGACATTTAGATAAACCTTGTTCATAGCTATGAATCCTGAGAGTTCCAACATTGAGATTCTGAACTAAATGCACTGGAGCCTTGGAAATAAGTGGACAAGCTGAAGGACTGTGTGGAAGTGAAGGGGGTTCATTGTATTTGGGTGGTGTAGGATAGAGAGAAGAGAGTTGGTGTACTTTGTATTGTTGTGTGTTGAGAAACCTTTGAGAGCTTGAGTATTGTCTGGTTTGGGAATCTGAGTGTCACTCTGGAACCCATCCTTGTGGATTCATATCCCTGGCTCAAGGGTGACCTATTATTGAGACTTGGAACAATAATGTCTAAGGTTGGGTGGAATGTCCTTGGTTTGTAGCCAGTTAGTGATTCGTTTTATCAAAGATAAGTTCTCTATGTCATGTGTTTCTCTACTTATACATAATTATTTCCATTGTGTATTCATTATTATCTCTTAGATATGTATTAATAATGTATGCTTGCTAGTTATTGTTGTGCATGTCATATTTTTCATTCTTTCGTAGTTTAACATGAATCTTGATGAATGCATGTGTTCATTCCATGCTTCTTTGTCAAGTTTAATGATCATAATTCGAAATCAATTCAAGAAGGGGTTCTTGAGGTAGTATGGTCTAGCCTGTAGGTGGCTAGGTACGTCACACATAGGTATCAGAGCATATTGAAGGGAGTTTTGGAAGTAGCGTAGACCAACCTTGGTGGTTGGGTACATCACAGTGACTCTTCTTTGAATGAATTTGTTTGATGTAAATCTCCACGTTGCTTCCACAAAACAACACTCCACAAAGGTCTATGTGACCCTCTCAATTGCAATGCTAACATCAACAATAGATAGGTAATGATTTCACTGAACGCTCTTCAATGATTCAACGATCTCACGACTCTCAATGGCTATGATACCAAATGAAGAATTAAACACCAGCAATAATGGAGCAAATAAATTTAACAATAATGCACACCCAACTCAATCTTTCTCATTACCAGAGCATATATTTATACATGTAAAAGGGATGTCTCAGGAAGCTATCATCTCTTATAATCTCTCAACAATCACTCTTTAATCCACTCAACAAATCTAATCCCAATCTCACAAATATCTCTATGAGATATGATTATATAATCAATATTAACAATAATTAAATCTAGAATACTACAAATGAATCATTATTCCAACATCATCTTGAAGCTTTTAGCAATGGCCATTGTAAAGTAGGAAATATTCTCTATCAAGATGCAGAATGCATTTTCTCAAAAAAATAATAAAGAAATTATCGAAGCTGCATTAACTGTGAAATATAATAACATGCCTTATCAGAAGCATGTCAACCTACTTAGAACTAGAGACACCAGTGAACTCCCTAGAGATGAAAGCCTCCTAAATGTTGTGATTCTACTTTGTCGTGCACATAAAATATGGTCTATGTTGAAGAATTGGAGGAGAACAAATCAAACACTAAGACTATATTGGATAATATGTACGAGGATAATCTAGAAACAGATGAGTCAATGGTGGAAATTTTAAAATACACTAGAGATGAAATCAGATTCAATCCTATTGAGCAGATCACCAAGTGCTCAAGTTCGTTTAGAGACACATAAATTTTGGAAAGAATTATATGTGATGTAATAAACTATTTTCCTCTGATTTTATGGTTGAAAACAAGAACCTCCCACCTAGGGCGATAAAATAAATTGCAAAGGAGATAGAGAGTCTTGATGAATCACTTCTCAGAGGCATACAAGTGGTGGTGAATGATGACAACTTTTCAACCATATTTGTAGACATTGAAGTACCAGTTGTCACTTCATATGAAGGTGGTGGTTTTTGAATGAAACTAGTATTAACCCCTAATTTTCCAATATCTCCTCCCAAAGGGTATTTTGTGAAAAAAATATTCCACCCTAATATTGAAAACAATGGAGAGATCTGTCTCAATTCTCTAAAGAAGGATTGGAATCCAACCCTTGGATTGTGACATTTTCTTCTCGTATGTGTTCATCCCCTTGATATTACATGTTTTTTTTGTTCTAATTATTGACTTTTCCACTCGTTGGATTGATGAAATGATAAGTTGTCTGAAACCTGAGGTGAAAATGTTCTCTTAATGTCATTTGGATCGATATATCTCAGAAACAAACTAGTATTAGTATGCTAAATGACAAATGTTGTTGTTGTTAACTTTCCCATTAAAAAAATGCTTTGGAAAGAATGTTTTATATTTAAATTTGTACATATGAAGATAATGTTTATTGCATCATGTAAACTGCGAGTCTAAGCTTGTATTACTTGCAGTAGAGCATCATGTTTGAGTGAACTAGGTAGTTTTTATTGGTGCTCTAGAATCTCCTTTGTTATAATTTCACTAAGCTAGATTACTTGTAGTAAAGCATCTTGTTTGAATGAACTAGGTAGTTTTTATTGGTGCTCTAGAATATCCTCTACCATAATTGCACACATTGTTCTTAGTGTCATTTGTGCTTGAAAAATGTTATTTTCTTTGTTGGGACATTCCTATAAATTCCAACCATTGTTGCATCTAGTAGTTATGTTGTTGTTCCATATGAGGAATATTAACTAGGGAAATTTTAAAATAAAGAAATTGACCTAAAATTTCTACTTAAAAGTGATGGGATAAACTATTTGGGGCCAATCGGTTTAGAATACATTAGATAGCATGCCTACAGAAAAATTTAAGATGCAATTTAACTGGAGAGTTTCTAAAAGTGCTTTCAAGTAGTTTATGCAACATGATGCCACACATGAGCTAGAAATTATTTGTGCAAGAAATTATTTTGGAAAGCACAAACAATTTGACATACAAAACAAGGTCATTACCAATCGTGTCAGTTGATGGATTCAAAGAGTAGGATACCAAATACAAACAGGTGGAGACTACAGGAAAATCCTCAAGTTCACTTCCTAAATTCAGCTCAAAGGATTATGTTAATAGTAAAAGAATCAACCCTTTTTGCATTGGTGAAAGAGACAAATGAAGTTGTCAATGGGGGGAAATATGATGACATTTAGGACCAAACATCTGAGACACAGTTTTATTGCCATATTTTTATGAAATTGGATTGGAATAGGGTTGGTAATTGACAGTGGGGGGAGTTGTAGTTGGGTCCATAAGAAGATAAATGACCTTGGAAGAGGTTTGCAACAAGCAAGCCATGAAAATTGAGCACCTTAAATGTTTGATTTACATTCCTAAAATTAATTGGATTCTCATGGTGTTGTGCATCATAGTTACCATTTGCTTGTATGTTTTTGTGACTCTTGCTTCATCAAGCATGCTAAATTGGACATGGAACTATCACAAATATGTAGTCTATTAGTGTACATATTTGATTGTTCTAATACCCCTTTATCTCCCCCTGATTCTAACATGATTGTTGGCCGAGGTGAAATCAACATAATATTTTTTTTATTAGAGGACTGAAAGGTACTCATAATATGAAGCTCAACTATGAGTATGAATTGTGAGTAGGGTATTTAGAAGGAATATAGACGAAAGAAGGAGAACACAAACCTTAACTTTGAATAATAATAACAAGGGAGGAGCAACAAATTCATATCATGCTTTAGGTGGTGCTAGAAATTTCAGAGGTTGTTTTCAGAAAAGTCGTCAATGAAATTTATTATACTAATACACATTTTTTGTTTGAGTTAGACCATGTTCATATTGAAGCATTTATGGCTCTTTTTTTTCCTAAACCGGCCAAATTGGCTCCCCAAAAGTTGCACAGAATCTATTTTGGACAAGTTATTCTAGAACTTTCCATTATTGTTAAGGAACTTGTAGAAAATAGCTTGGACATAGGATCAAGCAACATTGACTTTAAACTAAAAGAGTATGGAGGAGAATCATTTGAGGTTGGAGATAATGGATGTGGTATTTCACCTGATGATTATTAGAGTGTGATTGCCAAGTATCATACTTCCAATATTTCATCTTTCCCTGACCTACAACCATTGAATTCCTTTGGATTTTGAGGAGAGGTGTTAAGTTCACGTTGTGCTTTGGGACATGTGACAATTGTAACCAGAACAAATAATGAAATTGTTGGTACGCAACTGACATTTGACCATTCAAGTTTGATTTCTTCCTAGAAAAGTATGGCATGTCAAATTGGTACTACTATTATGCTGACAAAATTGTTTGCATCTTTTTCTGTGAGGTATAAGGAGTTCAATTGAAATATTCGTCGAGAATATGGCTAACTTTTGTATCTATTGCATTCTTATGCTTTTATTGCCAAAGGTGTCTAATTACTCTGCATTAATGTGATAGACAAAAATTCCAAGAATGTGGTTTTGAGAACACAAGGAAGTGGTTCCATCAAGGATAATATAGTAACAGTATTTGGTACCAAGAAACTTCCATGTTTAAACCCTTTAGACATACGTGTCTCGAATGGATTCCATATTGAAGGATTTTTGTCTAAGCCTGGACCTAGAAGTGGAAGGGGTTCAAGAGATCAACAATTTTTCTATTTGAATGGCCACCCTGTGGACATATCAAAAGTGATGAAACTTTTGAATGAAGTATATAAATGTTATAACTCTCAGCAATATCCTATGGTTATCTTAAATTTCATCATTCCCACTACAACATAATATGTGAATGTAACTCCAAACAAAAGAAAGGTTTTTATTCATGATGAAGGTATTCTCATGTCTACTCTAAGAGAGTCCTTAGAAAAAAATTATTCTCCTGATAAATATACTTATGTTATTAATAACTTTGAAAGTGACTTACAGTTGGGGCACACTTGCTTCCCATTGTTATCATCACATAATGCAGAAACAAAGGAGCCTTCTTGTGTGGACAATTGTGAGATGATTGAAAATGTAAATGATAAAGGGAATTCAATTTTGGAGAGAAATAGGCCAAACATTTACAATGAAGAGTTGCTTCAACAGTCCACTAAAGAGGTTGTGTAAGAGGATTTGGATACTCTGAACTAGAAATTTGATGACATTTTTACTTAAACATCGGTTGATGCATGTGGCTATAATCTAGCAAACCACTTGTAGATTTCATGTCATTGTAGTGTGGAAGCCCAGTTTATAAACTTGAAACCCATGTAAAGTGGGCTAAGTCTTCAATAGTGCAAGTAGAAAAATATTCCTTTGTGCAAGTAGCAAAGGATGCATTGAGTTCCCATATGAAGCCTATGTAATCCAATCTTACAAGGTTTGTAACTCAAAATAAGAGGTAGTATGAAGAAGGATCTTCACTTAGTGAAGAACCACTGTTGAAAAAGGGGTCATTTTGTTATGAATCAAAGGATAATTCTATAAAGAAAGAAACTATGAAAGTTTCAAGGTCGAGATTTGTTTTAGGAAAGGTTGTATGTGTCGTGCACAATTCAACTTCTAAAGGTGAATATCAAAGTGATTTTCAAACAATACAGAATTCAAGGGCGGTATATGCCCTCGTGTTGAAATTTTTCAACAGTTGTCATAAGAACAAAGAAGAAGTATATGATAAGTGTTGAAGATGTTGATGATACAATTGCCTATGGTAGACAACCTTGTGAAAAGGAAAAAGACAAGGGATGTTTGTCGAGATGGTTGATGAAGGGGAGAATCCTATTTACAGATGGAAAAATTCCTCCAGGGACAGGGGATCCTCACCCAATCAAGGCCCCAATTAGGCTTATACTCGTTTTATATGGTGATGTCCACTAGTATGTGGGCCCGATTGCCACCAAAAAGGGTTGGATTCGATTTAATATCGATCTGATTTGAAATTAACCAGGTTATACTATGTTATACTATATCTAACTATCTAAAATCTAACTATCTATGTTATACTATATCTAACTATCTAAAATCTAACTATCTATGTTATACTATATCTAACTA
>JZKD02S1605552.1:156621-174655 GCA_000966675.3 Picea glauca | reverse complement strand
AAGTTTTTGCTGGGTTTTCTTCCCCTAGAGGGTTTCCCAGGATAAATGCTGTGTCTCTTGTGAATGTGTATTTCTCAGTGATCTTGTTCTTATTATGCTCTTATCTTATGAAATGAAAAGAACTATGATAATGGAATAAAACATTAACATTTTTGTTGTTTGTCCCAAGCATATTGTCTTGTAAATTCCATGAAGGTTACCACGGAGAAAGGTCACCAGTGATAGCTTCGAGAGTGAGCTACAGTGACGGTTGCAGAAGGAAACATATTAGATAGTCTCTAGTTTGAAACATGAAGCAGTCTAACCAGACAAGGAGATGTGTACATGAAAATATTCATTCATGTACTGGAGGATAAGAGCATGTAGTTATATGGCATTGATGAGCCATATCATGAGGAGGTAGCCTTCAAGAGGTCTAGAGGATCTCACATAGAGATTGACAGTGAGAAGAAAGAGGAGATGGTGTCTTCTCCCCCTCACCCTTCCACAGTTTAGAGGGAGACAGTTGAACCTATTGATCCAGTTGATCCTGTAGATCCCGTTGATGTTCCTAGAGATATTGTAGTCGGATGGAAAAGGCCTGCATGGGATCGTCAGGATTTGCAGGAGGAAGAGGGACATGCAACTCCCCGTGGTACTTTCAGAGAGAGCAAGAGACCTCAGAGATTCTCAAGCTATGTTGTAGGGATGAGCCACATCATTGATTCTTAGCCTTCCTGTTATGAGGAGGCATCTAGTCATCAGGTATGGAGAGATGCCATGATGGAGGAGTATCAATCTATCATGAAGAATGATGTGTGGGATATTGTTCCGAGGCTGGAAGGGAAGTCATTGGTAACTTCCAAGTGGATCCATAAGATCAAACATGCAGCTGATGGGAGCATCAAGAATCACAAAGCAAGATTCGTGGCTAGGGGATTCTCTTAGGTAGAGGGAATATACTATTAAGAGACATTTTCTCTCGTTGCTTGATACACCTCCATTCAGAAGATAATTTCCCTTGCTTCAACCATGGGTTGGAGACTACATTAGATGGATGTGAAAACAACCTTCCTCAACAGAGAGATTGAGGAAGAGGTGTACATTGAGAAACCAGATGGTTTTGTGATTCATTGGAAGGAGTCCCATGTGTGCAGGTTGAAGAAGGCCCTATATGGACTCAAGCAAGCACCTCGAGCTTGGTATGTGAGGATTGATGGATACCTGATGAGTTTGGGCTTCAACAAGAGTGTTGTTGATGCCAACCTGTACTATAATGTTGTTAATGGTGAGTCCTTGATTTTGATCTTGTACCTTGATGATTTATTTCTCACTAGAGCAGAGAGCCTCATTGATTGGTGCAAATATGAGTTGGTCTCTGAGTTTGAAATGAAGGATCTTGGAATGATGCACTATTTCTTGGGACTAGAGGTGTGGAAAAGAACTGATGAGATCTTCCTGATTCAGGGGAAGTATATAGTTGGGATTTTGAGGAGATTTGGGATGTTGGACTATAAGCCCATGGCTACATCGATGGTGTCGAATCTAAAGAAGTTGAGTGATCCTTCTCCCGATTCCGACTTGATTGATCTGACTATGTACATGCAATTGATTGGATCATTGATGTATTTTGTTAACACCAGACCAAATATTTTCTATGTAGTGAGTGCACTTAGCCAGTTCATGAGTCAACCAAAAGAAATGCATTGGGTAGTTGCGAAGCATGTGTTGAGATACTTGTGAGGCACATTTGTATATGGAATGAGATATGCTTCCAGTGTTGACATGAGATTGCAGGGATATGCTGATTATGATTGGGAAGGGAGCGCAATAGACAGGAAGAGCACCTCTGGGTGTTGCTTCAGTTTGGGGTCTACCATGGTTTCTTGGTGTAGCAGGAAACAAAATTCTGTGGATTTGAGTACCGCAGAAGCCGAATCTATTGCAGTGTGTATGACAGTACGCGAAGCAGTGTGGCTTCAGAAGCTCCTTGTAGGATTGTTTGGACAGATGTTGGATCCCACCATGATTCATTGTGATAACCAGCGTTGTGTGAAGCTCTCAGAGAATCCAATATCTCATGACAAACATGTTGAGATCAAGTTTCATTACATCAGATACATGGTGCAGAGGAAAGAAGTACTGGTGCAGTACCTTCCTACAGATGAGAAGATTGCATATGTTCTCACCAAGCCCCTTTCCAACTCAAAGTTCGAGTACTTCTTTGATAAACTTGGAGTGATAGAGAATTCCCCTCTCATTAAGAGGAAGTGTTGATGGTTGCAACTTCGTAAGACATTCTCCAGGTCGTACTCCACGATGGACCCAACTGGGTTGACCTGTGATGATACTCCTCGATGGACTGAGTTGAGTATGACACTTATCGATGGAATGATAAATTGTACTGAGTTGGTGCCCATCGACCCTTGGGTTGTATCTCATGTGGTTGGGATATAGTTGTACTGGGTTGGTGCCCAATGACCCTTGGATTGTAGCCCATGTGGTTGGAATATAACTGTACTGGGTTGGTGCCCAATGACCCTTGGGTTGTAGCCCATGCAGTTGGGATATTATGGGTTGTATCCCATCATCCCTTATGGTTGTATCCCTTGAGGACTTGTCCATATGGTTGTATCCTATGTGACACGATGACGATGATAGTATCACATGGTGGTTGTAGCCCGTGTGAGCCCACATGAGGTTGTAGCCCTTGTGGACGTCTTGTGGTTGTAGCCCTTGATGTATGGATGATGATGACACAATATGAGGTTGTATCCATAGTGTCCTCTAGTGGGTTGGAGCCCCTAGAAGAGCTTGAGAAGATCCACATTGGTTGTAGTCATGTGTGACTATGGAGATGCTACCACTAGCATGGTTTGCGTGACCATGATGTGGTTTGAGGACCATGTCATAGCCTATGGGTCTATGAGGGACAGAGGAGAACATCATGGAGAATACCTCTTTAGCTAAGAGGGTGTGTTGATGTTTTTGGTAGCAACTAGAGGTATTCACCTCCGAGACAAATTTTCTTAGAGATGAAGATGTCAAGAAGTCAAAGGAAACCATTAAACAGTTTGAAGAAGCCCTAGAAGAAATTAGAATATCTCAGAAGAAAATTCGGCCCCACAGAAATATAATGCTCCAGAAGTAAAGTCAGCCCCACAAGAAAAAGACAAAGTGAAAATATAATTTCTAGAAGACAAGTCGACCCTACTTGAAGAGACACCTGCCTAGTCTAGTATAAATAAAGGTGACACCTTCTTCATTTGTCACACACATTCASTCATCCATAGCACAATTTTAGTGGAGAGCAGTGGTTGYAGCAGTCCAACRAAGAAAGAAGAATGGAGCAGGTTGGCTAGGGCTTCCTCATAACCCTTGCTAGGGTTTATCTTTGTTGTCTTGGTGGTGTGCTGGTGGGGGCCTTTGCTGCAACTATATTRCTGGGTTATCTCTTRTGAAGATAAGTAMATATTGTTGGGATTCTTCTTTGTTGGTTTTCTCTAGTGAATAGAGCTTGCTCATGGTTATAGTGTATTGGCAAGGATATTCTCTCTAAAGAAAAGTTYGCTGGGTTTTCTCCCCTTGTGAAGAAGGGTTTCCCAGGATAAATCTTTGTGTCTTCTTGTGCTTGTTTATATTTCAGTATATGACTATTGAATGTTGAAAGAAGATCTAAATTGCTATGGTAAATCTAATGCTAACTAATTTTATACAAATCCAACAGTTAAGATTGTGTTTTAGGGCGTGGTGCTAAATCTATGCAAAAATGAGGCAATGAAACATTCTATTTAACCCAAAAAAGGCAGATCGATTTTAGATAGGGATACTTCACGAGATCGACTTGCAATAAAATCCCAAGTTTACTGCAAAATATGGAATAATGTTAGCTCATGCAAAATTGGAATGTACAACCTAGATATGAAAATATGGATCTACAAATTCTGGGTTGCTTGTAAACAAAAAAAAATTAAAAGGAAAAGATAAATGAGACAACTGGAAAAAACAAGGAGGATCAATGCTTACCATTGGGCCATGGAGTCTAAGCTATTCTTCAATATTTGTTCTCTTATCTTTGATGTTCGAAGTCCCCAAACATCTTGGAAGATTGCATGGTGAGCATCAAACTAAGAAGTTTGAACCATGCAAGTAATATTGGGAGGCTAATCTTATAAAAATTTAACCCAAGTATTGCAAACTTAAAATTTAAAACTAAACCCAGGGTAAGGAAGTAAAACTCTATGATTTTCACCCCAATACAATAAGATTTAGCTTAGAACTTCACAAAGAAATGAAATAGACAATAGATCATACCTCACTTGCATTGATTGCTTTGGAATAACTCCTTCCTCAATGAAGACTTGCAATATGAAACCCTTTTTTATTTACTCTAAAACTTTTACTTAATAAAATAGAAAAGATCTCACACCAAATGAGCAAGTAAGTTCTTCAAGTTGATTTCCAACCATGAGAAATGACAGAGGCCCTTTGTATATAGATAAGACACTCCCTAAACCATACCATTCCATGAGTTAGAAACAATACAATGTACTCATACCATGTGCTCAAGTGAAAACCATGAGTCCAATACCATGTTCCAAGTGGAAACCATTGGGGAATACCATGGGTGGTTACAAACAATTCTCAAATGTAGGGGTGCCCTCCACAAAATAAGAAAATGATAACAATATGCCACATGTTTGGTCCATGATAATACATAAGTAAGTGCACCCTCCTCAAAATGTGGCAATAACCTCTCAAAAGTGTGTGTAGTGTCAAAAGAGGCCCAAGTACAAGTGTGCCCCCAAACCAACCCCCAAAATCATGCAAACACGTGAGAAGTAAGGGGAAAATGAGGTGCACCCTTCCAAACGTTTCTAGAAACACCACACGTGTGGGATATGAGAGAGAAAGTGCACCCAAGTGGAGTGTTCACATGTGTGTCTAGCAAAAACAACCTCCAAGTGGCTAGAAAACACCCACACATGTGAAAGAAGGGTCCAAAAAGAGTTATGCCCCACGTGTGCTAGACTCACCACCATAACTAGCTCATGTATGCTCAATGTGCTGCCAATGTAGGTACATAGATCCCAAGGTAATGCCACAAATCTCGAGGCATGATACAAGAATCTTGATGCACAATGCACAAATACCAATGTGGGCGCTTACCTGTAATTATGGATAAAGTCTGAAAACATGTAATTCGGGAATACACATTAAGTAATCTCTTCTAATAACATAATATCATAAGTTAATTTTATTATTTGCGTAAATCTACTATGGTGGGACAACCTTACCCTTATTACATGTGTCAATTCCTAGGTGAAATGTATTTCCTAAGTCACTTGGTTAGAGATCGCTAAAACTTATGAATGACTTATGTAAAGAGAAGGGGAACTCTGTATTTTGACCTTCAAAGTCATGTGATGATGTAAGAGGTCCTTTAACTGGTCCAACTAGATTTCAAGAGCTAAAAATATTCATTATTTACACATGCAAGTTTTGAGAGGGGAACTTTGCTTAGAGTTACCACCTCGACACTTTATTCATTACCCTTTTTTGTATTTTTCTTTGATTTCTTGGTCTTTTCTTTAGATATGCATTTTTTTAGCATAGGACTTAGGGGCTAGGCCTTTTTAATGAGGTGCCATAGCTCTAGCCTCATTAGTTTTTTATTTTTTTATATATTCATACTATTCACCTCTAGCATTTTTTTGGCTTTTTTGACTTAGGATTACATTGATCTTCAATTACCTTGTTGGATGACATGTGATAAGTCAAACATAACTAAGGATAATATCTTTTTTATGAACAAGATGGAATTGAAAGGGGAAAGATGGAAAGTGTTAGGTATGGTTAGGATATGAATTACGCTAACTCAATTAGATCCCCAACAATATGATGTGACCCAAATCATGATGACACTTATCTACTACCCTCATGGTATAACAAGACAAAATAATAAATTTTTTATTGTTAAGAAGTGTTATTAGATTAAACCCAATGTTTAATACGTTCACGACTAGGTAAGAAAACATCACATCACACCATGTCTAAGCAAGAAACCCACACACGATAACATAACACATCGGCTAAAATAAAGGTCATTCCTGAAGTACCATTTGTGAATGGACATAACACCTGAGGTGCATGACATAGAATCTGATATACAATGGCAGAGTCATTTGATGTAACTCATGAGTGATGAGAGGTTAGATAATCACATATCTAATGGAAGAACTGGAAGAACAAATCCAAATCATAAGATATGAGCAGAAAAACTCATCCAAGCAACAACACCACACCCATAAAAAGGTGGTTTGGAAGTAGTTTCCCTTTAGGGGTAACAATGCGATCTCCTTTCTACCTCATATATTAACCTTCTAACCTTTGAATGAAGTGTTACATATTACCATGGCGGGCACATAAATGAGGGGGGGCTATTATTATTTTAATAATGGGCACACATGTTGAGTTGTTATATTAAGCTTATTCGATGGGCCCTTTTCATGTGAGAAGCATCACACATATGAGATGGAATATGATATGCCATGGAGTTGCCTTGTACCATATATTCATGTTTCCATTGATTATGAAGCCGTGGGTCCTCAAGTCAATAATACAATTCAACTATGGAGTGGTCTAATAATTGGAGGTGACATCACATTTTTGGAGGAGATGTCCCATTTACTCATGGATGGAGTAAGCCACATTCACATGAAGCCATTTCTAGCCCACGAATTGTTTACTGCATATGTGAAAGCCATTGCATACGTGGAGCCAACTTGTATTATCTTAGAGCCGTCATGGGTCCACATTTAGTATGGAAAGGGGACGCATGCAACATGAATGTTATCTTGGACACTGCCCAACTCAAGCTATTTAGACTAGTCATGGAAGAGTGTCATACTCCTTACTGGGCTATTTAATGAGTTCCTCTTGGCTCATGATAATGCATGGTCTTCATTTATCACATGCTCTTATAAAGGTAGCGTCATACCTTGGAGATATGCTCTTATAAAGGTAGCGTCATACATGGTGTATGTGGGTCATCCTATACACCATTATATTATTTGTTGACTCATTCTATCATGGAGATTAATCATTAAAGGATGACCACCATGTTTGCAAAATCATTAAAGGATTGATGGGTGGTTGATTGCAAAATGAGTAGAGGAGCAACCCACTTTGAAGGAGTTTGAAAACACAATCATAATCAGTTTTATTATTTTATTGTTGTTGACTTGTGTCATGGAATTGGTTACATGAGAGTATTATTATATTGTTTTTGTTGGAGAAGATGACGTTATTTTATTATTTTTTTAGGAGAGGAGAATGATAAAAATGTAATATTTTATTTATTCCTGGGAGTACTAATGGATCTAGGAAAACAATTAGTTGTTTATTGTTAGAGGAATTGAACTCAAACCTATATAAATGTATGTTCTCTCCTTCATTGAATGGTTGGATTTAGGGAAAATCCCTTAGAGCTTAATGAAATATCATAATTCTCATAAACATTAGAGTTTATTTTCATTAATAATCTCTCTAGTTATATTTCTGCAATTTGGGACAGCAAGGATATGGATTATTGTAGCTTGTACACTTCAACATCAATAGCTATTTTACCTCATTAGGACAACTTACCATTGAGGCTTGATTTGGCTCATGATTTTCCCAATGATAAGACATTAATCTTCAATCTACTCATTCATTTCATTTAATAAACTTTATCAACCTGTTTCGCTAGAGCCATCTCTTCATTTTCACCTTGGTTTTTACTTCATAAGCTCTAGTAATCCTAATTTAGAGAAGTTCCCCTTGAGCCAAATGAGAGTTGGCATAAAGTGTGAAGAGAGTTGGTGAGGTGACATTGCCCTCCCTCTTAGTTCCTCCAAGGCCTTTCTTGAGATTTAGGACATTGTCTAAAAAAGTGATGGTTTGAGAGGTAATAGGACTTTGTCCTTGGTATTGACGCCAATTTGTTTACTTTTCAGAGCCACACTCAAAGATATTAAAGTCCCTAAACAAAGTGCAACCTTTGAGGCACTTAGGAAGGTTTCCCATTGTCACACGACAACTCTTCATCTCACTTGACATTGATTCCTTTCTAACACAAGCGTGGAGACCCTAGAAAAAATGGTTTATGTTATTTAGAAATAAAGGGATGGTGGATTCTACCAAGACCATTCCCTATCCAATTGGTTCATAGAGTCAAATATGAAAGAACATGAGTGTTTGAATATGCAGAGATGATGTAATTAATCCATCATCAATGTGCCATGATTAGTTGATTTTTTTTTTTTTTTTTTGATTATGTAAGAATAAGTAAGATCCCCTAGATAAGATGCACCATCACAACCATGAAATTGTAGCTAACCATAATGTGCAACCAATAAATAAACAAGGAACAACGATAATATGAAAGCTTAGATGAAGTAGACAAAGTAGGACAACCTTTTTATTGAACGAACAATATCATTTCTTCATATTTAATTTCACCTCAAGATCAAGAGGACCAAATAGGTCACATCTAACCTTCTATCATAATTAAGACAACCCACAAAAAAGGAGTGAAACAATGTTAACAAAAAAATTACAGCAGCAAAATCCTTTAATAATTGAAGACTGCATCAAGGATTAGGGAGGGTTTAACAACCTCAACCCTAATCTTCTTTATGTAAACTTGCCTTTCTACAAGGATTTTTTCAGCAACAAACTCATGGAAATTTTAGCAAAAACTATAATCATCCATGAAATAAACAAATAGATGGAAAATCCTCACATTGAACTTGTCCTTCTTCCAATCCCCCCAAAGATATTCAATTAGGTGCTTGGAGGGGAACTCCCAATCTTCCAACCATGCCTTTAGCAAATGAATCCTCTACTCTATTTGTATCTTTCAAATCAAACCCTATTTCATAAAATAATATTTCTTCTTAGAAGGCCCTAGAATCCTCCTTGAGTGGAGCATTCCCCTTTTCCTTTTGAGTGAATAAAATAGCTCCACAATGCCACTTGTCATCTCCCTAAGAAAAACACATTTCCTTTGAGGGCTTGATCATGTCGATGATGCCAAATGGCATCTCCTCATGTAAAGACATTGCCTCCAAATATGTAAAAAAGACCTTGAACAATGTGTTGTTACCCCAAAATACTCAAAATGTGAAATATGCCTCCGAATATGTGAAAATGGATTAAATAATGTTCCATTATCCCCAATTTTTTTTTCTGAAAGGAGAAACATACCTCCCAAATATGTGGAATACGCTCTGAATAATGTGTAATGCTCCCAACGGACTTGCTTTTTCCATACAAATGATTCTAGCATCACATGTTACCATTCCAAGCAAGGTGTTCCTCCTTTAGCTTCTTTCCTTGAAACTTGTCATGGTTTGGGCCTTCTACAAGGTAGGGTGTTTGATTCTTTGGCCTCTGTCCCTACCACATGTCATGCTTTGGACCCCTTACAAGGTAAGGTAGTTTCTCATTGTGTTGTGTTTGACTGTGACCTTTCCCTAAGTCATGCCTTTTACACCTCTTGAGGTAGGGTGTTCATCTTCCAGGGATTTCTTCTTTCTCACATCCTCCATCCACATGGTTTCGATCCTTAGCTTCAATCTGGGAATAAGACTCTCCATCAATGATGCAACAAAGGGTAATGTAAGCTATGTAACCATGCCTCAAATGTGTCGAGTGTGCTCAAATGGAATCTCATGGTGAATGTTTTTAATGGAAAAGTGTCCATCAAGCCAACCATACCCCTCTTACAGTCTTGTTATTCCCTAGATGGTGAAAAGTGATCAAGTAAGATAGGACAATGTGCAAGGCATCCAAATCTTTCCATGCAACCTATAACTGTTTGAACTCGAAGAATCTTCTGTGGTGCTTACCAAGAGAGGAAATCCCATGAAAATGTGAAATGACCTAAATTTTTTTAGAGGGTAGCAAGGGGAAAAGATTGGTTTTGTTTTGTTGGGGGTGGGGATTGGGGTGGAAGATATGAGAACACAATCAAATACAAAGTTGTTGGAATTTCTCTATGTATGTTACACATTTCATTATTGTTTTCAAAGCTTGTCCTAGATGTATTCAAAATCAGGTTAGCTTGTCATTGGAACCTATGCCTTTGATTTTCTCATCTAATAACTACCAAGCTTTATCATAATTGTAGTAGGCCATGCTAGGTTATAAATTATGGGGGGTTTGTTGGACTACGATTTTTGTTAGACCAAAACCCACATGTGTTAGTCTCCACCACAATCAATGGAGTTAGGATCCATGAGAGGGGGTTAACCCATGTAACAAAACTCGTGAGAAGCATTGAACCCATTGGCCAATAATCTCCCCCAGCGCGTTCCAGAAAAGTTTTGAACTCAATACCTATCACTCTAATACCATTTGTTGGACTACGATTGTCGTTAGACCAAAACCCAGAGGCGTTAGTCTCTACCACAATCGCTAGAGTTAGGATCCGCGAGAGGGATTCAACCCATAGTTGATGCTTCGATCTGTTAAGGTCCAAACAACAACCTCATGAGGATATAAATATACCCGTGTTTTTATAGAGGTGGTACTCCTCTCTATATTTTCTTAAAGATAAATCATGAATATCTTGGAACTGTAATATGAAAATGGGAGAATACTAAATAACAAACCCCAATATTTATTACTCAATAAAAATGTAAAATATTGTTGATTGAAAATAATATATATTCACAAAAGAATTCTTCAGAAGAGGACCTGGAATATTCACTCATAAAAATATAATATTTACAAAAATATTGTACAAAAATAATAAGAGTTACAAGAAAAATAATATGATTTTCACATCCATCACAACATTCATAATTTTTTATCACATTCAAAGGAAATAAAGATATAGGACCTGGAATATTCACTCATAAAAATATACTATTTGCAGAAATATTATAAAAAATAATAAGAGTTACAAGAAAAATAATATGATTTTCACATCCATCACAACATTCATAATTTTTGATCACATTCAAAAGAAATAAAGATATAGACCCACAAATGAGAGAATTTTAAAATAGTTTTTTCATTCAAAACATGATAGAATATGATAGGGACACTTTAAATATCTTATGCTCAAATCTCAGAGTTCAAAGATATCATTAAAGTTTATCCCCAAAATAGTTCTATGGGATTTTTTCAAAAACCAAATATAGTCTTAAAAATAAAATGCATTTATCCAGAATTGGACTTGGATTGGGCTCTCGTGGACCATAAAATGAAATGATGGAACATGGTTGAACTTGAAAATAAGACAAAATTGAACGATTAGAAATCGATTATGTTTTCTTAGGAAAGAAAATTACAACTGGATGACTTCTGAATGAGAAGAAAAATTAGTTGAGAATGATGTGATCAATTTACTCAATGTGATGTAATTTCTTTCTGCTTCATTTGGTGGCCGATTTTTCTTTTGTATTGTCTTTGGTTGCAATTATATGACTAATACCAACCACCTCTATCTGATATTCTTAAGTTATCTTGATTAAAGCTTGCTTTAACCAATTTTCGATGTATTCCCTCATAGGTGCAACGATTATCTCCTGCCTGATTTTGATATCAAATAATGTGCTTTCTAAATCTCTTAAGTCAATTGAAAGTTGGTGTAACGTGTCTTCAATGTATTCATTTTTATTAACATAACTTACAAGCCAACTTTCGACTTCGTGTTCTGTGTACTGAGTCATACTATGAAACTTTTCTGCTGATACACCTTTCAATATTTCTAAATGTTCTTAGAAACTTTTCTCTTGTCATAAGAATGGAATTTAAGATTAATCTTGGATCTTGCACTTCGCTAGTAGTTCCTGCCAAATTTAATTTAATTAGCTTAACATATAATTCCCCTTTTTTGACTCTTAAAATGTCACAATCATCCAATATTTCTTTTAAAACTTTTATTCTTTTAAGCCAACAAGCTTTTAATTGTTTTATGCAGTTAGGGATGGTAAATTTTCTTCTTTTCTCTTTAATTCACTCATTCCAGAAATCTTAAAACAAATGTGGTGATATCAACTTTATAAAAACCCTCGTCATTATCGAGGTCTACCTAAAGATATCTCCTCAGATTTGCAATGATAGAACCCAAAGAAACAAAGATGCTTGCTAAATCCCATGCCTCTAAAATGAGAAACATTCTCTTCTTTATGTTTTCCCCAACATACCGTCTAAATGCAACAAACAAACTTGATGTTCCCTTCAATTTTGAGCTTGATTCTGGTGTTCTCTTAGAGATTTTCCAAGGTTGAACAATAACAATTAGACTTGCAAATATTGGGGGTGGCATCAAAGCACTTTCCAATTCTTTAACTCTGTCCTTAAACATAGAATTTTCAGCTTCCATCTCATCAACTGACACTTCAAAGCATCACTTATAGCTTTATCTATCCTTGCAATTCTTGATGGTAAGACTCCACTCAAATTAAATTCTGAATGTGTTTTTCCTTGAACCTTTTTACCCTTTGAATTAACTCTTTCAAATACTAATTTCTTTGAGTCTTCTTCAAATAGAGCATTATGAAGAGTTAATGATTCTTCTTCAAGGAATATAGGTTCTTGTATCGCTAATTCCGCCACAATTTCTCTGCTCTCTTGAGTCCTTTGTTCTTAATCCGAAAACTCTATATCTTCAATATTTACTTCAAAGTGCATGTCCTCAAGGGTGTCTTCATCTTCATGTATAAGCTCACTTACTTCTTGTTGATTTGTCCATATTTTTCTTTTACTATTTATTGTGAGCTTACGAGGCCTTTCAAGGTTCTTTTTAGGAGGATCATGATCATCTCCATCACCATAATTTTTAGTTAAATATTTCTTTTGTTCTTGAATTACAATTTAACGGTTCTGTTTGGGTGTGCCGCTTCTTTGATAAGTACTTTGAGACAACGTGCTTATTTCGTTTACAATCCTTCAGTGTTGTCGATGTGGCTCATTAGTGCTAACAATAGTTTCAATATCTCCAACTGTAATTGCTTCAAGGTTGTTTCCATCTTCTTCTTCTTCTCCAAATAAATAAGTATTTGCATAGGAAACAATGAAACCAACATAAATAATGTGATTCACAAAATATTGATTAGGGTCAAACCCTTTAATCTCATTTTCCATTTTCAAATTGTACTGATCAAACTAGACTGCATATTCATCACATTTTGAAGCATTTTCAATGTTATTTCGTCAATTTTCCATGACAATGAAATAAATTGTTTTTTCTTTCTTTCAAAAAAGAAATTATCCCAACGTCTATATTTCTTGCAAACTTCTATTACAAATATTTTATCTGGTACATAAAATGGAAGATAAATTGGCCTTTCTCAAGAACAGTAGATCCCGAAGACTCTGTAATTTTCCATTGCCTCAAAACTTCCCCTTTTATCTAGGAAGGTTTTCGCTTCTAGAGAAAGTCTTGAAGTACCAGCTTTGAACATGAGTTTCTTAAAATAAGAAACAAATGAATCATATACTTCTTAAAAATGGTACATTGCCTTTTTCTTCCACGAAGAAGGGTACCGTGTATGAACTGGTTCTAACTTGCAGTTAACCTATTTTTCTAAATGGAGTCCTTTAAATACATGACAATATATGATAAAAAAATATCAAATATGCAGACATATAAAACCTCTTGTTATTCTTAAAATTTGACATTTGGAATGATATTTCAAAAGAGATAATTTTCGACCAGTCAAAAATTTCTTTCTCATGGATAGAAAAACATAAAATATAAAGAGCTAGACGAGGAACTGTAGACGTTAACTCGTGTCCAACAACCCTAGAAAAATGCCACACCATTTCTTGATATGGTTTTCTTAACTGATTGACCTGTATGGTTGATAAATCTTCTGACATCGTCGCAGAATCTTCAAGATATCACTGCATTAAGTCCCAACCACCATTTCTAGCTTTTAGGAACTCTTTGGCTTCGTCAAATTTAAAGGTTATCATCGACTCTGGTAACCTGAACATCTTCTTGAAAGTTGAAGATGCCAAATAAATTGAGGATTGTCCTTGCAACTGAATGATACTATGATTTTTCTCGTATTTGTGTATACACCATGAAACCAACTCTGTAGCATCAAAAACTTGTGAAACACACCCTGCTTTAGAAATTCCCGAGCTTCGAATATCATTAGCATTTCTTTCTGGAAGCGAGAATGTAGAATAATATTTATATGCTCTGGAACAATGATATTTTGGATCCCCTCGTCTGAATGTGCGAAGAGTATCTCCACAAAATCTCTCTTTCCTTCTTGCCATCGTGCTTAAGGAGATGGCAGATTATGTATAGTCTTTTGGAACGTTAATACCAAAGAAAATATTTTACATAATATACCTTGAAGCTCTTTTTTCGAAAGGATGATTAGGGTGAATTTAATTTGAATTTATTGAAAATGATCTCGAAGAAGTTTCCATTAAGAACGACCCTTTGATACTTAACCACTGGTTACTTTTCGTAAGATTTTCATTTTATATTACTCGTGGAATGCAACAAGAAGCAACAAGGATTCACCACGGAGCAACGGAGAAATATATATCAAAGAAGAGATAATGGAGTAAGTATGATCTCACGATCCCATGGTAAAAACATGAATGAATGGGCATGAAAAACATTTCTTAAGGCTTGTGACATGATCTCTTCTTCTGCGTTAAAGATTGAAATGACTAAGTATTGAAGTGTCGAGAGAAAAGTGAAGTCTCAACAATTGACTAAGTATTGTGAAGCGAACGAATGGACATATCGTCATAATATGAATGAGTGAACTCAAACCCATGGTGAAAATTAGAAAATATTCTAAGTATGGTATAAAATGAGGACGAGAGAACGAGGAAGTGCACTCTGGTGACGATAGAATTTTGTTCTTTTCATGAGAATAGATAATGAACCCATGAAAAAAATGAAAACAGACTAAGTATAGTTGCATTTTGGTTATGGTGGAACACAATGGTACAATTTGGGGAAAGAAGAAGTTATAACAAGACTCATGAACCCACCATAAAGTGGAAAAATTTCTAAGTGTAGGAATGAAATATATAAGAGATAAATCTATAAATGACCGAGCATATTTTAGGATAAAAAATTGGCTCCAACTGTGAGATAGAAACTGCCTGTGGGTTACTGAGAATCCAAAATCTCGACCTTTGGGTATGGACTCAATATGAGAAAATAAAATTTGAAAATAAAGACTCGAAAATATGTACATGGAAAAAATAAAAAACTATGTACAAGTGAGAGCAAGATTGATCAAGAGATTTTTTTTTTAAGATGTTTTCCATTGACTGACAACATCTGAACTACCCCCTTCATATCTTTGAGCAAAAAAGAATTGTATCCCAAGACTTTTTCAATCACATAGGGGTTGATCGATAATGATTCAAATTTTTTGTGTTTAGAAGATTTCTCCTTGGCTTTATTCCATAATAATACTAGCTATCCTTAAAAATCTTTGATTGAAACACTTTGATCAAAATATCTCTTTATAGATTGTTATCTTTGATTTATTTTCCTTAGTGCCTCACTTCTTTGTTCTTCCATATGCATCAACTGATTATATCTTCTTTGTAGAGGAGAGATTTCTTCTTCGTCTTCAAAATTTACAACATATGATAAGGCATTTAGTTGCATATGAATTGGAATTTTTGCTTCTTTCCCATATACTAGTGTCTATGGTGACAGTCCATTACTGTCTTTCAGTGTAAGTCTACTGTCCCACAAGGAATCTATTAATTTTGTATGCCAATTTCTTTGATTCACATCAATTGTTTTCTTGAGGATTTGGATCAATTTTTTGTTTGTAGATTCAACTAAACCATTTCCCCGGGGATAATAGTTTGTAGATTGTCCCATTATAATACCAAATTCCCCACAAAATTTGGTAAACTTTAATCTGATAAATATTGATCCATTGTTTGTAATAAACTTCTATGGAACTCCAAATCTTGATAAAATATTTTCTTTGAGGAAATTAATGAGCTCTTCAGAATCAACCTTCTTGAGGGCTACAACTTCTTTCCATTTTGTAAAATAGTCAATTGCAGTAAGAATATAAGAATGGCCTTTACTTGACTTGGGATTAATTGGGCCAATGACATCTAATCCCCAATGTACAAAATGTTCTTCAACTGTTATGGACTACAATGAGATTGTTTCTCTTTTCGTTTTTCCTGAAAATATTTGGCAAGAAATACACTTTCTAATCATTGCATATGAATCTTTAAAAATAATGGGCCAGTAAAATCCCACTCTCATAATTCTATGTGTTGTAGATATAGGTGTAAAATGTCCACTGAAAATACCTTCATGAAATTAAACAAGCATCTTTTGAGCTTTTGTTGCATCAATGCATCTTAACAACATTCCATCAAAATTTCTTTGAAAAAGTATTTCAACAGCTAGTACATACTGGTTTTCCTTCATTTTTAATGCCCTTCTTTCTTTTGAAGACATACCATTGGGGAATTGGCCAGATTTTAGATAGAAGATGATACCCTTATACCATTCTGATGTGGATGATAAATATTGTGTTGAAATAGATATAATCTCTTTAATGCATCAATCCCTATCATAAGTTTGCATAACCCTTGTCCTTTAACTACTTTCAATGGCTTGATTTCAATATCATATTCTTGAATTTTTGCAAGCCAGTTTTCCCATTTTCCTTCTCTCAATTGTTGATTAAGGAGAATTTTTACAGGAGATGTTGGGACATACGCTATGACATGTGATGACAAGATATAATTTTTGAAATGTGCCACCGCTTTGACTAGAGAAAGAGCATGCTTCTCTATTTCTGAATATCTCAATTCATAGGCATGTAAAGTTTTACTCATAAAATTTATTGGAAGTTCTTATCCTTTGAGATTTCTTTGTGTCAAGATAGAACCAATGGTCTCTTCTGAAGAAAAAGAATATATGATAAAATCTTGATCAAAGTCTGGACTAACAAGGACTATAGTTGAAGTAATTGCATGCTTGATCTTTGTAAATCCTCTTTGAATCTCTTGTGTCCATTCAAAATTTGGTCTTTTTTCAATAAGACATTTATCAATTTCACAATTGTGGCATAATCTAGGACAAACCTCCTTACAAAGTGTATCTTGCCAAAAAATGACTGTACCCCTTTTTTCGATGTTGGAGGGGTCAAATCATTGATAGCTTTGACTCTCTCTCGATCAATGTAAATTCCTTCTTTACTAACTATGTGTCCCAAGTGTTTTCCTTTTGAAACTAAAAACAAACACTTCTTGGATTCATAGATATTCCATATAATATACATCGTTCAAAAACTTCTCTCAAATGCTCGATGTGATTTTCTCTTACTTTGGAGTGAATAGTAAGATCGTCTTGATAATCAACCATGAATTTTCCAATTAAATCTTTGAAGGCATGATCCATTTCCCTCTGAAAAGTTGCTCCAACATTTTTCAAATCAAATGGAATGCATGCATATGCATATGTATCCCAAGCTGTGATGAAAGCAGTTTTAAGTCTATCTTCTTCTGCAACCAACACTTGGTTATACCTGGAAAAACTGTCTAACATAGACATTAGAGTTGACCCAGTCACTTGTTGCAACAACATTTCCATGTTAGGGAGGGGATGATTGTCTTTGATACTTGCCTTTTTAAAATATCTAACTTCAACACAGAGACAGATCTCCCCACTTTTCTTTCTTATTATAACAAGATTCGAAATTCATTATGAGTGTCTAATCTGAAAGATTATTCCGACCTTCTTCAACTTTTCCAACTCAATTTTTACTAGGGGTTTTAATTTAGGATTCACAATTATCATCTTTTGTGTGATCGGATTTGCTCCTTATTTTAGTGGTATGATATGTTGAAATATGGATTTATCATTCTCCTTCAAGTCATCATACGTCCAAGAAAAAACATCATAGAATTATTTGAACAAAGCAATATATTGATCAACTTCTTTCTCAGTGCAAATGGTACCAAGGTTTACATACTTTGGAGAATCTTGAGTGCCAATATTTATTTTCTGAGTTTCATGTACTTTTCTAATAGA
>JZKD02S1605552.1:137696-155534 GCA_000966675.3 Picea glauca | reverse complement strand
GACCACACCACGACAAGAGAAGAGCAAAACAATGTGAGAGTTCAAAAATAATTTCCATAACTTGCACACCAAGATCGGTATCAAAGACTTTGAGCGAAATATGGTTCTGAAATACTGTGGGGCTCTACATAGGTACATCCAAATTGAAATGGATTTTCTAAACATCTCATAATTGGGAGCTACCTATTGATATGTTGTCAAAATCGAGCAGAAATTTAGGCACCATAACAAATGGGAGTTTGGGTTTGCAAATCCGCAACAACCAAAGCATGATAAATATGACTCTAACCAACAGCCTCCCGACAACTAGTCCAAGACACAGGACAAGAAGGATAAATGAAAGATGAAGAATGACATTGGGAAGCAATGCAACTTCCACAATCTCCCTTGGAACAACACCGATGAATGTCGCTCTAAACAATCATTGGTGGCCGAGATCAAAGACAGGGAGATGAATCCTGATCCAAAATCTGATCAAGAAAATAATGAAAAAAGACAGATCATCGACACAAACCCCACTGCTATTGTCGCGACCAAAACAATTCAACCAGAAGAACCAGTAGATCTTAAAGAGGGGGAGCGACTCTTCCATTCACATATGTGGGTGAAGGGGACCCCGTTGAATTTCATTGTTGATAACAACAACCATAAGAACCTCATCTCTTCTAAGGTTGTCAAACAATTGGGGTTGTTGACACCACCACACTCGTAGCCATATAACATCAAGTGGATTTACCAGGGATGAGATCTTCTTATTAGCCAACAGTGTCTCCTGTCCTATGGCATCCAACCCTTCAAGGATGAGGTAGTGTGTGATGTTTCCCCTCTTGATGTCTGTGATGTTGTTTTGGGCCAATCATATATGTGGAAACATCATGTTGTTTATGAGTCTTGACCCCGTAGTGTCATTATTACTCTGGGGGGTCATCTCTATAGGATACCGTAGGTAGTTCCGACTACTGCTCCACCAAAAGAGTGCCACAAGGTAATCTCTCATACTGCAAAATTGAGCCTCTTCACAGTCTGTTCAAAGGATGCACAGAAGGCCACTACAACCACTGCAGCCTCAACACCTTCCATCTAGCAGAAGAAGATTGCATAAGAGAAATAAGATATTGTTTCTTCACCTACGATGGTGTCTACACAATGCCCCGTCAAGTCGAGAGACAACAGGTTTGTGGAACAAATTCAACCCTGCCATCAACAGGTTCATGACAACCTTCCATAGACCAAACAACACAACTTCTACAACAAGGCACACAACTCACCAAGATTCAGATTCATCAAACGCTTTCCCCTCTTCCCTGAGCACTCAACGCAATGGAGGTCATTGCTTCCTAAGGGGGAGGACTGATCCAGGTGGATATTGGTGGCCAACCAACTGTTCCAAATTCCATTTGGCTCATTTTGACAATTTTCAGTTCAACATGTTTCTCTGTAATGGGGACATTTCTTTGTAATTGTGGGTTCTGCACTTCCAAGGCTATCCTGAAGCCCTACACAACATCCAAGTGGATAATGGTGTTCTCCCACCTATTCCAACTGGCTTATTTTGGAACTTTTCATGTCAGTACATCTTTCTGTACTTCCAAGGCCGTTTTGAGGCCCTAAACAATGTTTTTTTGGGTTTCCATAATAAAATTGTAGACATAGTCAAATTTTGATGGCATAATGCGTATTTCTCGAAAATACCTTTCCAACAAGCTATCACATGCCTAAAACGAAGATCATATGAAAATGTTACGACCTCGGGAAGTTGATGTACTAGCTTACCCCAACAGGGCCGACATGACTTTTGACGCTTCATCTCCTAGGGTTAGGTTTTTGGATGTATAGGGTTTTGACATTCATGTTTATTATAAAAAGGCCTTCATAGCCTCATTATACTCATCTTCTTGCGAATGAGCGTAGCCGTCACATCTCTTCTCAGAGATAAGCTGCCACCATTCTAGTGTGTCTTTCACTCTCTATTTTTACAACCTCTGTACATTTCTTTCATTAATAGAAATCATGTATTACTGTGTTTCTCCGTTTCTTGTAATATTTATGTGCACTTCATTGTAATATCTCTGCTTTCATTTTGTTCCGAAAATAATCCAGATCATTTCATTTACTCTTTTGACATAGAATTTCAATTTCTCTCTCTCTTTTTTATTTTTATTTTTTATCTTACACCTTTTTTTAATATGATTTATAACTAGTTCATAATCAGCCATTCCTATCACATTTTCTATTTTAATATGTAGCACAATATTCATCCCTTGTATCAATGCTTCATATTCTGATTCATTATTTGTACAAGGAAATTCAAGTCAGATGGTGTGTGGACATATAAATGAATTAGGGATCTTGAAAACAATTCCTACTCCACTTCCATATTTGGAGTAGGCGCCATCGAAAGACATCTTCCAAAATCCATCAAAAAAATTATCTTCTTTCTTCTCTGAAATACTGGGATGCTCTGGGTCAAGCACAACATATTTCCAATCCCAACATCAATGTAGTCTGCATTATTTCATTATCTTTTTTTTTTTTTTTTTCTAAAAGAAGTTGGCTTTCTAGATTCTCGGGGAACTATCACCATGGTTCCATCTTTTTTTGGTAACATCATACAACTTTCATCGTTCATGATGTAACCTCCAATTAGTGAACACCAATCTCTTCCCAGAATCACTCCATATGTTGGAGGAAAATCCAACACGATAATAGTTAAAACAATTGTTATATGTGGCGTTGCAGTTATCCATGCACATAAATCTTTAATATCCCCATAGGATGGGACCTTTATTGAGTCTATCACATAGATACTTTCTCCAGTGTCATAATACTTCATGCATCCCATTCCCAGTGCTTCCATTACTGATAAGGGAATGATATTATTGGTTGCTCCATTATCAACCAATCAATTGTGTAACACTACATCATGGTTTTCTATTGTGATGTAGAACGATGAGACCTTACCCTTGGGTTTGATTGCTAAAATATTTTTTTGAAGCTTGGAATTTGTTACAACTTCTATTCTTATACTTGTCTCATCAACAATTTTGAGAATATTTCTCTTTGTTGTGGGATTTTTACAACTTCCATGAAAGGGATCGTAATTCTCAACTTGGTCAAGTCATCAATTGCATTATGAGTCATTTGTGGAGGATTCTTTATTTAATTGACAACTATTTGTTGCTTTGATGTTTTTGCAACATTTGTTTTGTTTTTCTCTTTTTTCTTTTTCAAAAACCTCTTTGTTTTTAATATGTTTACTTGTGCCCTTGTTTGCACAATATTTTCTTGTGAGATATATGATTCTTCATGTTTATAAAAAGTATACAAGGATGACTCACCTTCGTCCGTCTGTACAGATTCAAGAATTTCATCTTGAATGATTTCAGCCTCTTGGTCAAAATTATCAAAATTTTCTTCATAAAAAAATTCTTCTAATATGACATCATTAGGGTTTGGCACTCTAGGTGCTCTTTCCTTATGCTCTTCGCTTCTACCATCATTTCTGATGCTCTATTCCTGAAGAGGGTTTCTCTTGATACTATGGTATCTGCAGGGGGTATTAACCTCCATGTGTAACCCTGACTAGAATAGAATATTCTGGGAAACAAGAAGAGACCCTAAAGCATTGGACATAACCCTAGAAGACAAGTCGGCTAAAGGAAATATTTAATATTGCGTTTTTAGCCTTCAAAATGAGAAGTCGACCTAGACAGTTAAGGAGGAGCAGTATAAATACAAGACACTAGATCTAATTTGACACACACAACTCACAAGTGCACAAATGTGAGAGTGCACACTGTAGAAAATAAGTAAGTGCGCAAGTATGGAGAGTAGCTGCAACTACAACTACTGCAACCTGTATTCTCGGTTTAGGCTTGGAATTTCTATTGGTTATGGTTTGGACTTTCTGCCTTGTGTGCTAGCTCTGGAGAGAGGTACGCTACATTGATTGACTATATGGCCTAGGGTTTTCTTCCAGAATTATTCTCTGTCAAGGTTAAGGTGCTTGGGGGTGGCTTCGGCCTATGGTTGGGTGGAAATATTGCTATATTTTCTATGGTCAAACGAGCACACCTATTATTTCTAACAAGTTATGGGCCCACACTATCTTCGAACAATATAACCGCTGGAAGATAGATTGGGAGGATTTGCTCAGTTACAGTTGCAGTCAGTTTTTTCGCTGCAACAACGAAACCCTAACCCTCTTGTTGAGGCACCTTAAGTGAAGATATTGACCTAATTTCTGGATAACCTGTTGCACCCTAACCCAACACACCTCCTGGTACTCTCAGCAAGCTAAGACGCCAAGTTTGAGTTTTTGGTCAAAGTCAAAGGTTGACAAATTCAAAGAAGTCATGACTCACTCTATGAAGTTAGAAAACAATTTAGAAGGGGCTTCTAACTTCAGAGCATGGAAGACAAGGATTGACCTCATCCTTGCCAAGAATAAAGTGTTGGATATCATGAAAGGAAAGATTGTGGAACCATAGTTTGAAGAAGGAAAAGAGAAGGAACCTCAAAACGTTGCAATTATGGAGAAGTTCAAGGAAAATGACATCAATTCCATGAGTATCATATTGGACTCTGTAAAATACCACTTGATACCCCACATCTCTCATCTTGACTCATCTAAGAAGATGTACGATGCCCTAACTAATATCTTCTCAGTCATAAACATTGGACAAGTAATGAGTCTGAAGAATGAGCTTTGTGACATGAAAATGAATGATGATGAAAGCATAACATCATACTTTGTGAGGATTTCTCAGTTAAGATATCAACTACAAGATATTGAAGAAATCATTTCAAAGAAGGAACTCGTAAATATAGTACTCAATGGTCTTCCCAAGACATGGGATGCATTTGCCGCAAGCATGAACACAAGGAAGGAGTATCCCATATTTGAAGAAATTTGGACTTGCCGTGCACAAGAAGAATCAAGGATTAGCACAAAAGAGAAATTCCAAAGTAAAGATGATGATCAAGCCTACACAACAAAGATCAATAAATTCAGGAATAAGAAAAAGTTTGACTCAAGGAAGAAACCAAATCAAGAGAAAGATATGTCAAAAATACAATGCTTCAACCGTCGAAAATATGGTCACTACAAGAATCATTGTCCCGAGTTAAAGAAAAGGAAGGAAATACACGAAGCATCAATTGCCGAAGAAAGGGAACCCTCAAAAAAGGCCAAGCAGGATAAAACAAACTTCTTCTTCTAAAATAAGATAACGATATTCTTCATAGTTCTTGTACATACCATGTTTACATAGTTTCTATACATATCTTGCATATCTATTTCTTATAAGATAATATGTTCACGTGAAACAATACCTATGGAAGAATAACAAGATAAGGATTGTTATCACGATGACTACAAGTCAAGCAATACACATGAGAAGATGAAGTACATTGACAATCCTTGGTAACAATTCATGTGGAAGCTATTATATAAGTAACAACTGCCAGATAAGCCGAAATCAGAATCAAACTTGAAGAGACCCAGAAGAAGTCAAAACAAGAAAGAAGTCAACAATCAAGAGGAAATTAGAAAAAGACTTCTAACACTTTACAGAAGGCAATAAGGATGCAGACATAAGCGTGGACTCTCTTAGATGGAGGGAGAGAAGAGCATGTATTCATGCATGAAGCAAGGATTAGGAGGGAGCTAATCCTAAATAATATGATCCATTGAGGATTATGAAGTATCTATCCATGTTCCCATTGGAAGTAGCAGCCATGAAAAGCAACACATGTTCCGTTTGACTTTAGAAGAAGTCTTCTTTGAAAAGAAGCCTTAAAGTATCCTTGGTTGTCCATCTACATCCATGATCCTATGATGAAAGGAAGAAGTTGGAATCTTTAGGGCATGAAATCTATAGAAAACTCCATGGACCCAAGAGATAAAGAGAAACACGAGGAAGAACATGAAGATTCCAAGAGAGAAAGAAAAGCTAGAACAACTAGTTATTATACCGAGAATCACAAGACTACCAGCTTGGTTTGAACCCACTAGAAGCAATCAAGCAGAAGAAATGGAAGTTATGATGAAGAACAATATATGTAAGAAATTGTGAAAAAATATTATGAATGGAATCATTGCGAGATTCAGAACTAGAGGTTCTTCCAGAAGGAGGAAAAGACTATGATAACAACTTGTTCACGTAAACTAGATACACCTCTATCTGAGCTATTATATCTCTTGCAGTATCCATGGATTGAAGTTTACATCAGTTGGTTGTAATAAATCATTTGAGGAAGAAGCTTATGTAAATAAATCTCAAGTTTTTGAGGTATACCAAAAAGAGACCCATGTATGCAGATATAAGAAGACCTTGTATGGATTCAAACAACTTGATGAAGAGTATCTCATATACAACAGAAGTGTGGTGAAAAATTTCTATGACAGAGACAATATATCATAATAGTTACTCATAAGTCTAGGATGATGGATTGCTAATCCATGGAAAACTCTCATGATGATAGAAGAAGTGCTACTTGGATACGTTTCAGTTTGAGCCTTGCCATGATGTCATGAGCTAGTAGGAAACATAAGTGCTGAATTCGACCATGATATATATTGTAATGATCAGAGCAACATGAAGCCTTAAGAGAAAACCAGTGTTCCATAACATACCAAAGTACATTGAGATCAAGCATTACATTCTCTGTGATGAAGTCCAGAAAAGAGAAGTGGTTCTCCAATATATCTCCACAGATCAATAGATAGCAGATATTTTGGTAAAACCTCTGTCCAAGATGAAAATATTGCAAGTTGGGGCTCGTGGAGACGAATTCCTTATTGAAAAAGGAAGATATTACTCCCAGGTTGGGAGGGATCATTGATGTGTTATTGATATATGGACAATCAATTTTCAGTTCAAAAAATGGTCCAGGATGAGCATTTCCTTTCCAGTTTGGAAAGCGGTTTGAGATTTCTGATGGACAACCATTTTCCAGTTCGGAAAATGGTCCAGATCGGACAATCATTTTCGTAATTAAAATGGTTCGATAGATTGTTGATGTACCATAGACAATGATTCCCCTTGTGGCCAGTGGGGGGGAATGGTGTAGGACAATCATTCTTCTTGGTAGACACTCTAAGTAGTGGTCAAGTAGAATGGTCTACCTCATTGGGAAATCATTCTTTCGAAGTTAACAATTGTGAGAAGTTTCGAAGAATGGTCCATTTTGGAGGTTGGTGCAGGACAATCATTCCCTAGGGCAGACTCATTCTATCCAGGTTTCACTATGATTAGTGCTAGAGGAATGGCCCAGTTAGGTGAATGGTCCAGGTTCAACAATTAGGGACAGGGATTCCCTAGGGCAGACTCATTCTCTCCAGGTTGCACTATGACTAGTGCCGAAGGAATGGCTTAGTTAGGTGAATGGTCCAGGCTAAGAAATCAGGGACACTTATTCTTCTATGCTTGAGAAGAATAGTCCAAACAACCCATGGATGATGTTTTACTTTCTGAGGGCATATGCTCTTCCATATCTCACAGCTGTGAGTGGAAGAATGGTCGAGATGACTTAGTTTATATCATGATATCAGATGAAATGATTGCTATGGATATTGTATGTCTCTAGACAATAGATGTATGCTACTATGGTGGATGTGTTCCACTGGTTGTGACTATGTGTCACTGATTAAGTATCCATGTGCTACTTGGTGTGGTTGTGTACCAATGGATGGTAGTTATGTACTATTATGGATAAACACAGTTGTGTTCTATTGGATGGCATTGTTCTAATTTCCGTGTAGACTATCAATAGTGTTGAAAATGATTATCAGCTAGATGGATAGTCGGTGTGCTAAGTGAACAGAGATTCTCTAGGCGGAAAATGGTCCAGGACATTTATTCTTCTAGGACGTATGTTTGGATTAGAAGAATAGTCCTTGTAGCCTATGACGTGGCTTCCAACATCTGTTGGAAAAGTTATTCTTCTAGGACATATGTCCGGATTATAAGAATAATTCTTGTATCACTCTGTGGACCGAGTGACTTATTCAACATCATGCCTGATTACTCAAATGGAACAGGGATTCTAGAGATGATGTAGTTGATACTATCAAATGATACCGATAGTGATAATGGTGCTTTTAATCTAATCATGAGATAGCCTGTATGGCTATGATGATGCTACCATTTGAATGGTATGTTTGTGCTCAAGACCATTTCCTTTAATACCTCCCTAGCTAGGAGGGAGTGTTGATATTATGGTAGCTGCAGGAGGTATTAACCTCCACGTGTAACCATGACTAGAATATAATATTTCGGGAAGAAAGAAGAAACCCTAAAGCATTGGACATAACCTTAGAAGACAATTCGGCTAAAGGAAATATTTAATATTGAGTTTTTAGCCTCCAAAATGAGAATTTGACCCAGACAGCTAAGGAGGAGCAGTATAAATACAGGACACCAGATCTCATTTGACACACACAAGTCGCAACTACAAAAATGTAAGAGTGCGCACTACAGAAACTGAGTAAGTGCGCAAGTCTGGAGAGTAGATGCAGTTGCAGCTACTGCAACCTGTATTCTCGGTTTAGGCTTGGACTTTTATTGGTTATGGTTTGGACTTTTTTCCTTGTGTGCTAGCTCTAGAGAGAGGTACACTACATTGATTGGCTATTAGGCCTAGGATTTGCTTCCAGAATTATTATCTGTCAATTTTAAGGTGCTCGTGGGTGGCTTCGGCCTATGGTTGGGTGACAAAATTGCTATATTGTCTATGGTTAAACGAGCACACCTATTATTTCTAACAGTTTCTTCTATGCTCCTAGGCATGAGGTCTAGGATTTTGATTGGTAGGAGTAAAATTTTCACCTCTTCTCAATCTTGTTAGCTCATTCTGCATTTGTCGAATCATTCAATTCATCTGATCTATCTCCATTCTTTGCCTTGTCTCTTGCTTTGTAGATAGATCATTTCTTACATTAGGGATTACTCCTTGAAGGATCCCTCCACCAAGTTCTCGATTTTCAACATTCTTCGAGGTGGATGCTCCTTGATTTGATATAGTAAGGGTATCCATTTTCCTTAGAACTTTCCCGAGGATAATCCTAGGGTCAACGTATGTTTCTAGCATGATTTATTCCATTCATGTTGCTTTTCTCATGGCTCCATCTAAATCATCTATCTCTGAATACTTGATAAAGTATTTTACATTTGTAAGAATTGCAATTTTGTAGCAACCAAGTATGACTAGAGCGTTTGGTTTATGTTCCTATGGAATTTGATTTAATTTCTTAAAAAATCGTAAATTGAAATCCATGATTTTTTCACCCTTTTTTAAATGAATTTGGGTGAATTGGGTGAGTAGCGTATGGTATGCAACTGGAGATGCATACATGATCATGAACATAGTGTCCAAGTCATCAAATTATGAGATTGATTGAGCAGGAAGAGACATGTACCATTCATAGGGTAAGCTTCCCAATGTTTAAAGGAAAAGTCTGACCATTACGTTGTCATGTTCTACTAAATTGATTTCACACATAGCCAAAAATTTATCAATATGTTTCTTTGGATGTGTCGCTCCATCTCTTGAAAATATCGACAAGACTCCTTGTGGAAGAGTGGGTAATTGATGTTTCTCTCCTTGAATATTGAGTGGGATATTCCTAACCCTTCTTCTTGGAACCCTTTGTCTTTCATGTCTTATCTCAGGGATCTCATTTTGTTCTTCTCTATCACCCATTATTGGAATTATTCTTGTTTCAATGGTGGAACTTTCGCCAACTTCTGGAATTTGAAATTGTTTTCTTTTACTTCTTGTTATTGGGCCCTTGTATGATTCCAACTTTTAATTTCTTTCTTGTCTTATTTGTCTTCTTTCGATTTATGTTTCTTCTTCGCGAGTGAGGGTCTCCCACGATATTTCAAGCTCTTCTCACCTTCCAGCTGTTGATAACAAAAAATTGTATAATTGATGCAGAATGCTCGTTTGATTTCCAAGACCAATTTGTAACTGGGTTTGATTTTGCTGAGGTTGAGTCATAAGAATCTTGGTCTGCAAAACCAACCTTTTTTTTCCCAGTATGGTTGCAAAAAATGTTGATGCTTAGATATTTTAAGGTCCAAACAACAACCTCACGAGAATATAAATATCCCCCTACGTTTTTATAGAGGTGGTACTCCTCTGTATTTTATTAAAGATAAATCTTGAATATCTTGGAACTGTTATATGGAAATGGGAGAATACTAAATAGCAAATCCCAATATTTATCACTCAATGAAAATGTAAAATATTAATGATTGAAAATAATATATATTCACAAAATAATTCCTGAGAAGAGGATTTGGTATCTTCACTCATAAAAATATAATATATGAAAAAATATTATACAAAAATAATAACAGTTACAAGAAAAATAATATGATTCTCACATCCATCACAACATTCATAATTTTTTTTATCACATTTAAAGGAAATACATATATAGGACCACAAATGAGATAACTTTAAAAGAGTTTTTTCATTCAAAACAAGATAGAATATGACAAGAAAAAGTTAAATATCTTATGCTCAAAACTCAGAGTTCAAAGATATCATTAAAGTTTATCTCCAAAATAGTTCTTTGGGATTTTTTCAAAAAATAAATAGTCTTTGATAGATGCATTTGTCCAGAATTGGACTAGGATTGGGCTCCCGTGGACCATAAAATGAAAGGATGGAATAGGGATGAACCTAAAAAGAAGAAAAAAAGGTGTGATCGGAAATCAATTATATTTTCTTAGGAGAGATAAGCACAACTGGATGACCTATGAATGAGAAGATAAAATAATTGAGAAGGATGTGATCAATTATTCACTGTGATGGAATTTATTTTTGCTTCATTTGGTGGCCAATGTTCCTTTTGTATTGTCTTTCATTGCAATTATATGACTGATACCAACCGCCTCTATTTGATCTTCTTCAGTTATCTTGATTAAAGCTTGCTTTAACCAATTTTCGATGTATTCCCTCATAGGTGAGACGATTATCTCCTGTCTGACTTTGATATCAAATAATGTTCTTTCAAAATCTCTTAAGTCAATTGAAAGTTGGTATAATGTGTCTTCAATGTCTTTATTTTTATTAACATAAATTACAAGCCAACTTTTGACTTCATGTTCTATGTAATCGGTCATACAATGAAACTTTTCCACGGATACACCTTTCAATATTTCTAAATGTTCTTGAAACTTTTCTCTTGTCATAAGAATGGAATTTAAGATTAATTTTGGATATTGCACTTCCCTGGTAATTCCTACCAAATATAATTCAATTAAATTAAAATATAATTCCCCTTTTTTGACACTTAAAGTGTCACAATCATCCAATATTTCTTTTAAAACCTTTATTCTTTTAAGCCAACAAGATTTCAATTGTTTTATGTGGGTAGGGGATGGTAAATCTTCTTCTTTTCTCTTTAATTCACTCATTCCAGAAACCTTTAAAACAATTGTGGTGACAACATCTTTATAAAAACCCTCGTCATTATCAAGGTTTGCCTAAGGATATTGCCTCAGATTTTCAATTATAGAACCCAAAGAAACAAAGTTGCTTGCTAAATCACATGCCTCTAAAATGAGAGATATTATTTTCTTTATATTTTTCTTAACATACCATCTAACTGTACCAAGAAAAAATGATGTTCCCTTCAATTTCGAGCTTGATTCTAGTGTTCTCTCGGAGCTTTTCCAAGGTTGAACAATAACAATCAGAGTTGCAAATATTGGGGGTGGAATCAGACACTTTCCAATTCTTTAACTCTTTCCTTAAGCATAACATTTTCAACTTCCATCTCATCCGCTGACACTTCCAAAGCATGACTTGTAGCTCTATGTATCCTTGCAATTATTTATGGTAAAACTCCGCTCAGATTAAATTTTGAATGCGTTTTTCCTTGAACCTTTTTACCCTTTGAATTAACTCTTTCAAATACCAATTTATTTGAGTCATTGTCAAATAGAGCATTATGAAGAGTTAAGGATTCTTCTTCAAAGAAGACATGTTCTTGTATTTCTAATTCTGTCGCAATTTCTCTACTCTCTTGAATCCTTTGTTCTTCATCTGAAAACTCTATGTCTTCGATATTTACATATAAGTCCATGTCCTCAAGGGCATCTTCATCTTCATGTATAAGCTCACCTACTTCTTGCTGATTTGTCTATCTTTTTCTTTTACTATTTATTGGGAGCTTATGAGGCCTTTCAAGGTTCTTTTTAGGAGGATCATGGTCATCTCCATCACTTAAAGATTTATTTTGTTCTTGAGTTACAATTTGACGGTTTTGTTTGGGTGTGCCGCTTCTTTGAGAAGTACTTTGAGACCACTTGCTTCTTTCATTTACAAGCCTTCCCTGTTGTTGATGTGGCTCATTAGTGATAACAATAGTTTCAAGATCCCCAACTGGAACTACTTCAAGGTTGTTGCCATCATCTTCTTCTTCTCCAAGTAAACAAGTATTTGCATAGGAAACACTAAAACCAACATAAATAATGTGATTCATAAAATATTGATTAGGGTCAAACCATTTAATCTCATTTTCCATTTTCAAATTGTATTGATCAAACTGGACTACATATTCATGGATTTTTGAAGCATTTTTCAATTTTATTTCACCAATTTTCCATGACAATGAAATAAATTGCTTTTTCTTTCTTTCATAAAATAAATTATCCCAAAATCTTTATTGCATGTAGAATTCTATTACAAATATTTTATCTGGTACATAAATGGAAGATAAATTGGACTTTCTCGAGAACCTTAGATCTCGATGCCATTGTAATGTTCCATTGCCTCAAAAATTCCCCTTTTATCTAGGAAGGTTACCGCCTCTAGAGAAATTCTTGAAGTAACAGCTCCGAACACGAGTTTCTTAAAATAAGGAACAAATGAATCATATACTTCATAAAATAAATTAGCCCAGAATTTGTATTTCCTGTAGAATTCTATTGCAAATATCTTATCTGGTACATAAAATGGAAGATAAATTGTCCTTTCTCGAGAACCGTAGATCCCGATGACATTGTAATGTTCCCTTGCCTAAAAAATCCCCCTTTTATCTAGGAAGGTTACCACTTCTAGAGAAAGTCTTGAAGTAACAACTCCGAACATGAGTTTCTAAAAATAAGGAACAAATGAATCGTATACTTCATAAAAATGGTACATTTCTTTATGCTTCCACAAAGCAGGGTACCGTGTATGAAATGGGTCTAACTTGCAGCTAACCTATTTTGGTAAATGGAGTCCTTTGAATACATGACAATATGTGATAACAAATATCAAATATGCAGACGTATAAAACCTTATGTTTTTCTTAAAATTTGACAATTGGAATGATAGTTCAGAAGAGATAATTTTTGACTAGTCAAAAATTGTTTTCTCATGGATAGAAAAATATAAAATATAAAGAGCTAGATGAGGAACTGTAGAATTTGACTCTTGTCCAACAACCCTAGGAAAAATCCACGCCATTTCTTGATATGGTTTTCTTAATTGACTGACCTGTATGGTTGATAAATCTTCCGGCATCGTCACCGAGTCTTCAAGATATTGCTGCATAAGTCCCAACCACCATTTCTGGCTTTTAGGAACTCTTTTGCTTCGTCAACTTTAAAGGTCATTGTCAGCTTTGGTAACCTAAACATCTTCTTGAAATTTGAAGGTGCCAAAGAAATTGAGGATTGTCCTTGCAACTAAATGATTCTTTGTTTTTTCTCGTATTTGTCTATACACCATGAAACCAACTCTGTAGCATCAAAGACTTCCGGAAGACAACCTGCTTTAGCAATTCCTGAGGTCCAAATATCAATAGGATTTCTTTCTAGAAGCAACAATGTAGAATAATATGTATATGCTATGGAACAATGATATTTTGGATCCTCTCATCCAAATGTGCTAAGAGTATCTCCAAAAAATCTCTCTTTCCTTGCGACCATCGTGCTTAAGGAGTTGGCGGATTATGTACTATCTTTTGGAATGTTAATACCAAAGCAAATATTTTACATAATATACCTTGAAGCTGTTTTTTCGAAAGTCTGATTAGGGTGAATTTAATTTGAATTTATTGAAAATGATCTCGAAAAAGTCGCCATTAATAACAACCCTTTGATACTTAACCACTTGTTACTTTCCACAAGATTTGCATTTAATATTACTCGGGGAACATGAAAAGCAACAACAAGGATTCACTGCGGAGCAATGACGAAACATATGTCAAAGAAGAGATAATGGAGTAAGTCTGATCCTGCTAACCTACTTCGACTAAATATTAAAAACAACTAAGTATCGAAAAGAAACCATGTGTAGGGGCAGGAAAACGATTTCTTAAGACTTCTGTTATGATCTTAGCTTCTGCGATTAAGATTGAAATTGTTGAGTATTGAAGTTTCTAGAGAAAAGTGAAGTCTCTAGAATTGACTAAGTATCGTGAAGTAGACAAATGGACATATCATCATGAGATGAATGAGTGAACTCACACCTACTGTGAAAATTATAAAATATTCTAAGTATGGTATAAAATGAGGACGGCGGAACGAGGAAGTGGATTCTGGTGATGGTATAATTTTGTACTTTTCAAGAGAATACGTAATGAACTCACGAAACACTTGAAAATAGACTAAGTATAGGTGCATTTTGGTTATGGCAGAACACAATGGTGCAATTTGGGGAAAGCGAAAGTTATAACAAAACTCATGAACTCGCCATAAAGTGGAAAAATTTCTAAGTGTAGGAAGAAAATATATAAGAGAGAAATCTATTAATGACCATGCATATTTTAGGATCAACACCCATGTCGTGAAACTCGCAGAAGCGTTGAACCCAATGTCCATCAAGGTTTAGGCAGGTAAGATTTGGACTGGTTATGTCCAATGTCTACTATTTTATAAACTAGCTTTGATCCATCTTAACCTTGGATCTATCAAGTGCCAAGATTGATCAAATGCGTTGAGGTGAAACCCTTTTTTAGAGTGAGAAAATGTGAAGATTTCACCTTGAGGGATTTGATCCTTTTCGACAATTGATAGATCTCAAGATAATATGTATCTAAGTTAGTTTAGTTTTTTTAATTTTTAATTTTAACCTTTTATGCTGACTCAAAACAAATCTAATTATTATTATTATTTTGTGACACCTCCACCTCCACCTGGGTTGTAGAGTGCAACTCTCAACACAATTATAGAGTCTAGCAACATTTGATATACTTGCATAGAATTATTACATTAGTTTCTCGATGATTTCATGGATTTTTCCACTAAGTTTTGTTGATGACTTCCATGTTTGACCTTTCAGAGAAAATTTGAGGATGTTTAAATTGCTAGACCATTCTTCTTTACCCAAGCTTCATGGGGGTATTAGTCAAAACTAGGTCAACTAGTATTAAAATCTTGTGCGTTTAATATGACTATTTACTTGAGTCCAAGCTTCTAGTCACTACATCAAGTGCTGCAAAGTCATAACCTATGAGGTTGTCTAAGGTGATAAACATTTGGATTGATTATGATTTTATTTCATTTTTTCTTAAGAAAACCTTGATGTCATGTCACGAAAAAGACTAAAATTATCATCCTTTCAAAATTATCCTTGTCCTATTTTCTTTTTTCCTGAGAAATCCTTGATATTATGTTATTGGAAAGGATGCATTTGTCATCCTTTCAAAATTAGTCTATCCCTTACTTACCCATGCAAGGGAAGTGAATGACATTTATCTCCTATAATTATCTTTTAATGATATTTCCTTAAAACATGAAAACAAGTTGAACATTGAATAACTATAGAGTCTAAACTGAAAATTTATAAATTTTAGTCACCTCGTCTTTGGGAAAATATTGAAATGTTTCATCACATATGTTTCATGCTATGAAGTGGAGTAACCATGCTAAACACTTAGACATGCATTTTAAATGGATTTGTGGTAGTATCAAGGATCCCTAAGGACAACTTGCTAGTATTCTTGTGATATAAACATGTAAAAATATATTGTATTCAATTTTAGACTTTAGAAAACGAGTATTTTCAAAATGAATATTAAATTTTTTGGATTCCTGCAACACTTTCAATTTTTATCAATTAATCACAAAATGTGTAGCTTTTTTTTTTCTAAGGAAAAAATCAAGCAATTTATTAAAGACAACAAAATTAAGTGAGATGGATATTGTGAGTGGTATTTTAGGATACCCTGAATTGTCAAATAACAATGGACCAAAGGTTTGTACATAAAATAAAACTAAATGATTTTGATGATTAGCTTATTGGGAAGCATGATCTAAATGTTTACAAGACTATATCAGAACTAGGGGATATTAGATCACCCATGAAACATCCTTTTACAAGAAGAACTTGTTGTGTACTTAGTAGCATCTTTATTAACATAGAAATAAATCCGCCATGAAACATTCAAAGGAAAATTCTAGAACCATCTCTGAGGTGACATCTTTTGTCAAATCATCACTGATACCTACGAGAATGTTAAATCCATGACTCATGAAAGTAAGAAGTAATTTATCCCTAGAGGGACTCATTGATTTCCGAGGTGCCTTCTTGCAGCTATAGGCCATCTTTGGCGAGTCTATTAGCTTCCAAGTTGTTTTCCTTGTAAACATGAGCAAACATAATGTGGGAAAATGAAGCTTGAGCTTGAAGGTTCTTGATATCACGAAACAATAGCTGGAGAATGAAGTCCCTTAATGCAACGTCACCCTTTAACCATTTTATCACCATAAAAGAGTCTCCGATGACTTGGATTTGTGTGATTCCTTTCTCTATAACTAGGATTAAAACCAACTTGAGAGTTGTGAATTCATTGTGATTATTAGTGATTTTATGTATCCTTCTATTAAGTGTGAATATATATATATATATATATATATATAAACTATTTTCATTTCAAATAACTTGCACTTATTCACAACAATATTTTCTTATGATGAACCCTCCTATATTGTGTCAAATTTTACATTTTTTTTATTTAATTTTTTTTTGTTGTTGTTTTTTAAACTAGATTTTTTGAATTTTTTTGAAATTGGATGTTATTTTTACTCCAATTTATTATGTTCAAAATAATTCTTTATATTAAAAAAATGTCTTTTTTAACAACCCTAAAATTTAGATTTGCCTTCAAAATAAAGTTTTTTTTAACATCCATTTTTCTATCTTATTTAACATCCAATTTTCCATTTTAACTTCTACTATTTATTTATTTATTTATTTTTATCTTGGTTAATATCCAATTTGTCAACCTAAAATTTGTTGCATTTAGTGTTCCATTTATAACTTATTTTAACATCCATTTTTGTTCTTGTATTGTTTTATTTTTCAACTCTTTTTTTTGTTTGCTAGCTATTCTAAGTTGTCAAAATTACCTGGGGATCACACCCTTGTTCTGGGCCACACCAACCCTTCAACATGAATGGATTTTTTTGGGTGTCTCCTCCACACTACCACGAGTTTCGAACCCGATAGCCTTATAAAATGAAACCCTCAAAATCCAATGATGCTAATAAGATTTGACATTTCACTTTTCATCTCAATTAANCCCCCCCCACCCACATATATTTCACTTTTCATCTCAATTAATTTCTTTGAATACTAATTTTAAAATTATTTAAAATTGCATCAATTATTATCTATACAAATTGACTAACAAAATAAATATTAATTATAATCTATAAAAAATAATAAAAAAATTAATATCATAACCTCTTATATAAATAATTCTTATTCAATAGTCACATGATCATTTTTAGAGCAGTTATTATAATAAAAAAATAATTTACATAATTATTATTAAAATAAAATAAAATTAAAATTTTATAACACTACACAAATTTTATAATTCAATAA
>JZKD02S1605552.1:53308-114647 GCA_000966675.3 Picea glauca | reverse complement strand
GTACAAAGAGTGTAAAAATACAGAGTGCAAGACTCACTAGAATGGTGGTAGCTTTATCTCTGAAAAGAGATGTGATGGCTACACTCATTCGCAAGAAGATGATTACAATGAGGCTCTGAAGGCATTTTTATGATAACACGAATTCCAAAACCCTAGACATCCAAAAACCTAACCCTAGGATATGAAGCGCCAAAAGTCTTGTGGTCCCTGTTGGGTAAGTTAGTACATTAACTTCCCGGGGTCATAACTTTTTCATACAATCTCCATTTTAGACGCGTGATAGCTCGTTGGAAAGGTATTTTCGAGAACTAAGCATTATGCCATCAAAATATGGCTCCATATATAGTTTGACTGTGTCAATCCAATAAAACAATGTTTAGAGCCCCAAAAAGACCCTAGAATTACAGAAATATGTAATGACATGAAAAATTCCAAAATAAGCCGGTTGGAATAGGTGGGGGGCCAAAAATATCCACCTGGATGTTGCGTAGGGATTTAGGAAAACCCCGTAAGTGCAGAACCCACAATTACAAAGAAATGTCCCCATTATAGAGAAACATGCTGAATTGAAAACTGTCAAGATGAGCCAGTTGGAATTTAGAACAAGTGGGTGGCCACAAATATGCACCTGGATCAAAATACCTCCCGAAGCTACAAAAGGCATCAACATGCTTGAATAAAAAATAGTCACATTCTCTGCTTAGATTTCAACCTATGGATTTTTTTGAGTATGATACTAATTTCCATCTTCAAACACAACCAATAATAAGCATCAATAGGATTTTATTTCTTGAAGGCCTCACATTGATTCTATCACCAATCTCTCCAACAATTAGTGAGGCCTTGCAAAAAGAAATTAATAAAGAGGATATCAAGGACAAGGATTTTTTCTCTTTCCAAGATTTGCTTACTCGGGTTAGTGAGTCTAAACTCTTCCTTCATGACTGGCCAAGGATACTAATCCTTGGATTGTGTCTTGAATAAATCAAAGACCTTATGAACTCTGCCCCTAAACATGTGTTCCATGTTGTTTTAACTAGCGGTCTATCATTGAAACAAAACATTTTGGGACCACCAATGATATGTTTATTGGATGATAAGCTTGACCCAAGGGAGACAAATTTCCATTGAAGCCCTGGCTTGATGGCCTCCCATCCCTTCCAAATAATTTTACCACAAAATTACATGTTGAGCACTCAACACACCCTAAAAGCTTTTATGAAATTTTGTCTCTTTTGGGTACCGCTTGTTTTCTTTGGTTTTGATTCTTGAATTGAGTCCACTGTGGAGGGATTGCTAATTTTGTTTTCATGTGTCTTCATCGATAAAATTGGATTTGTTTGAACCTGTCAATGTGAAACCTTTGTGTCTAAGAAGAACTTGGCATTTTAACTAAGAATCTGGAGCTAAAATTGTGACTTCCATGCTTATGTTTGGTGTCGGAAAAATCCGAGAAAATAAAATGACTACATAGTAACAATAATCACCGATCTCCGATGTATCATCGACATTGGTAAAAATAAGATTAGATTTGTGCTAGTTGTTCGCAAAGAAGATTCATGAGGTTACCGATTTCCCATCGACGTCGGCGGAATATGAGAGGGATAAACTTTGACATGGGCCATGATGAACCCATGATATCCGATCACTCATGCGTTTGTTTAGGGTCAGTGAATTCTCAAAGATTTAAATCATGGACAATTTTCACACTGACATAGCGCCGATCACCGATCCCCGATGCATTTTCGACATCAACAATTTTTGAAGGGGGTAATCCAAGAACACTTGTTTAAACTTATCGTCGATCACCGATCCTTGATGCATTTTCGAAATCGGCATGGTAGGATTTGTTGCTAAAATTCTTAGCTAATGAAAGTCCCCGATTCTGAATAACACGATTAAATGAAGATTCCAAATTCAAGCGCCATGTGTCTTTGCCGTGTAGGCATTTCATACGACCTAGTTTCATTCCGAGTCACCTTAGGTTTCCCCATGTCCTAGTCACACTTCCAAGTCAATATTTCCACATCAACGCTGTACGACAAGATGGGTCGGCGTTAGAGTTTTTGCTGAGAGATATCAATGAACATTGTCTAAATAAAATCCCTGACTCCCGATTCACCCACTAATTTAGTTGAATGATGGGACATTTTCAACACACAATAATACCATATTCTTCCATTTAATAGACCAATTAATGTTTTTATCCTCCGCGTCTGCCCCACCAACCTATGACCACATTTAATCTTGAACATAATGAATATTTGGCAAAAGATTTGGTATAACCACACTCATACCCCGAATTGAATAACTGATGTGACAAGGTAAGTATTATCTCTGTTTAAATCACTAAGACAACTTCGAACACCTCCATTCTGCACACGATTTTCCCATTTCCAGAGTAGCCGAAGAAGCGAAGAGAGCGTCTCAAGAGTTGCATTTGATTCTAAGACTTTCAAAAAACTAGGTTAAGCTAGTGCGATGAAGAGGGAAAATGCCTCCAAGGAAGCCAATGACCAGACGCTCACTGAGGGCACGAAAATTAAAGGAAGAAGATATTGGTGAAGGATTTTCTCCCAGCACGGTGAGGTAGTTGGATTTTTCTCCCAGAGCGGAGATGATCATCAAGAAATCGACTAAGAAAGCATTTGCTCAACCCCCTTCTTTCGGCGATACAGAAGCAACCACTAAATAAAAAATAATGCTCCCACAGTGGGGATATTTATTCAACAAAATCAACCAGGAAGATTACCTAGAGTTTATCCCACATAGTGACCCAAATGTAAGGGTGCTTGACAACCAGGTTTTCCCTAATATCCGATGGTTGTGCTTGCATCTGATAGCCTGTTGAACTCCAGTCTTTCCCTGCATTGAGACTTTGAGTTGGATAATCGATCACAAAGACATGCAGAAGTGTCTAATAAATGATGAGAATGGAAGATGTGTCAGAGTTTTTCTCCTGACAGAGGTCTAGAAGTACTACAAAATCAGGGACCCGAAGGAGCGGTTGAACACAGACTTCATGGTAAATTTATATGAATTCCATGATACCAGTCGATTAATGGCCTCCTGGTGGAAGGAAGACAAGAAATTTATGAAAAAGAGCAATAACTGGTACAGGATAATGAATCTGAGGGAGCCATATATCTACTTAATGGATCTAATCTACCGATCAAAATGACGAGGATCATCCCGGCTGACCCAATCAAAATCAAAGAAGAGATAAATGGCTTAGAACCAATACAACTGGAGGAAACCATCGGTGTGGAAAACCTTAGAGTTCCATCACCACAGGATAGATCATTGATGACCATTCCAACCTAGTATGAGAGTCCAAGAACACCAGGTGAAACAAGTGTGCCAAATCCCCTGTTTGATCTAATAACCATCTATGACGATGAAGAGAGTTCATAGGTCTCACTTGTAACTCTGATACCAATTATAGATGAGAAAGAACCTAGGGAAACATCTGCTCCAAGTCTCGATGCATCAGTCCCAAACCCTCCACAGGAAGACCATGAGGTCTAAAGTGTCTTAGACACTGAGTTTCTCGACCTATCGGGAACCCCAAAACACAAATCCAAGGATGAGATAGGTTCAATTGGACAAAAAGAGGAAGTGAAACAATGAGAGATCGACACCTCGACAACCGATCACCAAGTAAGTACTAAGCCTATCATTGAATCTTCAATTTTGGCCAATGCCTCACCATACGATGAACACCAGACGAAGGTCAAGCCATCAGAACATATGGAATAAGTACAAGAACCGGTCCTAGAAAAAATACATACAACATGAAGCTTGGAAACGCTCTGACCTAGGGAGAACACCAAATACATGCACACGTTGATGAGGTCTCCGATATACAGGAGATCACTTATGACAAGAAGAGGAAAGCTGTCATGAGGAGAACCAACACAAAAAAAATACTCACACTGGATAACTCGATTCTCATCACCACGGAGGAGAAGCTGCTCAACATAGAACACAGAAAAACATTTGAGCTCATTGGCACAGGGATGGCTATCACTAATTCCATGTTGGATCGAGCAAAGTGAGATGAAAAGGAACTGGTCGATGCATTGAAGGAGTTAGACCATTTGCTCCATTTGGAAAATATTACCAAGACTCAACGCATGCCACAATGTTTTTGAAGAGTGAGTTCCAAGATTCATATGCAAAGTTCACAAGCGAAAGACATATTTTCATTGCATGTGTAGTCGATTATCAAGAAGATACCCTTATGGCACTGACAACCTGTAAGGACGTGGAGAGATGGTATGAAAAGGCATACCAAACTGTATAACTAATTGACTGCATCAACACAGTGCAGAAGGGTCGAGACACAAAGGAGCATGATATTTGAGTGATAATGGATAGCAACATCACTAGGATCAGGAAAACAATCAAATACTGGGTAAGTATGGAATAGGAACCTCAAACAAAAATACATAAGAGATGGGCTGAGTGCGAAAGAAGCTGGAAAAGGATCAATTGGGATATGAGAGACATTGGCCTCCTAGAGTTCAGCTCACCTGAAGACTTTGTCGATTTGCATGACATAGTCAAATGACATGCAGAACAAGACTCAACATGGGGAGTGGAGATAACACATGTGGAAAGCATGACACCGGGTCAAATACATAAGTTTATGGGACATCTGATAAAGGCTCGTGTAATTATGCAACGGTTAAGTGCCAAAGTTGAAAATATAGAGAACGCGTAATGGAAGTGAACGAAACACTTGTAGCTCCGATGGATCAACATAGATTCCCGTATGCTAACACATGTGAGGATCTCTTTGTTAAGTGGTCATAATATGAGAAGAGTCATCCACTCCAGTAGAACCATGAGATGATTTCCATAGGACAAAGAGATCAAGTGCCACATGGTGATATTTTTTTTTACTTAATACAAACTTGTAGCAGCTATTTTTAGTTAGTGATTCTTTATAAATAGGGGGATTGACCTTTTATAGGGGTTGATGGTTTTGGGAAAAGACCCTCTTTTTGAGAATTGTAAAGAACTATTTCTGAACAACCTTAATTGAGAATTTATGTTTAGAACCAGAGACAAAATTCTGTTTTTCATCAAAGGCATTATGTGATTGGATTGAGGAGGAATTACTTCCAACTCTTATTTTAGTAATTGATGTTGTAAAGAGTAAGAATTTCTTAATCTATTGATAAACTATCTATTTCAATATTTTAACAATTCTTTTGTTCTTAATGATGAAAAGCAAATCACTGTGTTAATGTGTTATTGATGATAGAGATAAGGAAACTATTTTTATTGCACTCATATTATTGCATGTGTATTTTCTTTCAATAATTGTATCTCAGTCATTGTTGAAATACCAACAAGTTAATGTATTATTACTAGACTTTTAATAGTTGTAAATATCTCTTTGTCTGCATGCTTGAGAACGAGGGTTATCCCAGGCTCAACCTTCTTCAATAGTTAAGAATCCCCTCTATTAGTTGGTTTATACCAACACACATCATTTTATCATACTCATCTAATAAAAGAAAATACAAAAAGAGAATGTTTAATATTAAGGAGGAACTTTCGCAGAAAGATATCCTATAGATCACTAAGTAAATCCCATCGATAAAATAGATAGATCAAAAGATTTGGAGAACCATTCCACCATCAAATGCTGCAGAGTCTAATTGGGTCTCTAAGGCGGGTTTGGTTCGTACTGTTGAGTTAAAGGGATCTCAGACCCCTCAACAATACCTCTAAATTCTACATGGGAAGCATGGTAAGAAGCATTTGAAAAATGAGATTCCTCTAGTAATTTTCCCCCATGGGGCTCCCATGGTAATGTAATTCCAAAGTATACTATTTCAAAACTCATTTCCCTCAATAGTGTTGATAACAAACTTTTTACATAGAGATCGACTTGGGTGTGGGTTTGAATAAATCTATTGACACCCCAATCCCTAGGTATGAAACATAAATTCAAACTTTATGAATACCTTTTGGAATTCAATATTGGCCCACATGAAGTTTTTGATAACATTCTCCAATATTTTATAGGCCTTGAGTGATTATGCATGTGCATCTACTATATCCTTGGTGCATATTTGAAATTTGGTCTCCAATGGCAGGGTTAATTATCCACTTGTCCATTTTTCTTTTAGTTCATTGAATCACCCTATCCCAAGTCTAGAAAGCCAAACGGGGTCCATAAAAATTTAAATATTTTACATGGATATATCCAAGGCCACCCTTATTAGCAATCATTTAGGCATGTCCATTCGGATTTTCCTAAAGCATTGTGTCAGTCTAATTTTGGATTTTGGTTCATGAGGCTTCATAGAATATTTGGACATATTCTTGCAAGGTGTTCTCCAATGAGAATTTATCCTCAAGAATGGATAAGAAGGAATCATCTACAAAGTGATGTTATCCATTTTCCCAATGTTTTGTCCTAGTAGTGGAATACCTTTAATCAACCCCTATTCCATTCTATGATGAATTTGATAGACAAGGGATTCAACCATTATTAGAGAGAGAGTTGGGGCAAGGGGGAACCCTTGTATAATCTATATCAACAACCAAAGTTCTTTAGATTTAGATTGTGCTGAGGCCCTCAATGGACCTAATTCCCTAGGATTTGGGGACAACCCCCCAATTTTTTTTAAATCCTCACTGACTACAATTTTTTTTATTTTTTATATTCTAATCTTTTGATGTGATAGATGCTCTGGGACGATTCTAAGTTTTTTTTATTGGTTTTCCTAGACAACTCTATTATTTTAAGCACAAATGAATGATGGGGTACCTTGGTTGTGTGATTGGAAGATGAATTACTATGGTCTTAATGTCCTCTAATGATTGAATTTGGTTGCCTACTTGCTTGTGATGATTTCTCAAACCATCTTAATTTTTGTGGGTAGTTCATTATGGTGTTTCCTACTCTTTGGTTTTATTTCTTCATCAAGCTCTTTCACTAATGTTTGGGATGATGCTTGCTTTCTACTTCATATTGTTTGATTCTCTTTAGGTAATGATGGTTGAGTATTTGGATAATGTTTGGATTCTAAGGATGTACTAGTTCTCCTTTTTAGTTGAGTATTTTTGCATGACCCCAAGTTCTTACATTGTTTCCTTGGTGATTGGCATGTCTCCTTGATAAGCATGCTTTGGTTGTGAGAAATTTGTGTGGATTTTTTATTCCACTAATATTTTTAACTGTTCCTTTGAGTTTTGGTGCATGTCTCTTGAAGTGATTGGTTTTCATTGAAATATTGAATTTTACCAATGCTCGATCCTTATTTGATCTTGTTTCTTTCATGAAAATGACTTTGGTTGACTAAGTATTCAATGACCGGTTCATATGTTACCTTTGGTTATTGATTATTTTCATTTAAAGGTTAATGAATGTAGAAAATATTGCAAGAGTTCAAATTATTTTTCTTAGCATTCCTTTAGGTGCATGGATGTTTTCTCATTCTCAAATCACACAAAGGTAAAAATTGACTGCACACCTCACTTTAAGGGCACTCTTATTAAAAATTACAAAATCATTTCAATGTGCTTGTGGTGATCATTGATATTGTGCTTATGTGTGAATACTTATGACTCGATGGTTGTTTGATCTTTGCTTCAAAGTTTAGTTGGATGATGAGCCTAGTTTGATGATATGTGAACACTTTGGATTGCTTGTGCACTGATAGATGTACTGTTTTCAAAGATCCTCTTTCTTGCAAAAGCTTTACCAAAATGTCCTTATTGTGATTTTTTAATTGTGGTATTTTCTCGTGCTTGTTATGGATGGACCATGAACGGTTTCTGTCAATGGCATATTAATCATATGCATGTGGAAGTATTTTTTCTTAGGAGTCAAATGCATAGTGAATTTCTTTAATTGGTTCATCTCACTAACCCTATTACATAGAGTCCTTTCAAATTCTTATAAACCAATGGGTTTGATATTTACTTTGAATTGGGGTTTGTATTGATAATTGTTGTGGCTCCTTTTCTTTCCTTATGAATGTGATGACACAGTGATTTCAAAGTACTTTCTCATGGAGGCTTTGACAAAGTTCCCTTGTTTTGGATTGACCAAGTACATTTGAACATAGTTACTTACTTGAAGAGAGATATGATCTCAAAACACAAAATATATCTCTAAAAACCCATATCTTTGAGTTAAAAACACCAAAATCAACCCCCGAATTGAAAAGTTGTGCTACCGGTAGCACCCATTTTTTTCAGGGTTAAAATTGTCACCTTTTGCAACAATGGCCTTAACATATTTGCAAATTTCCCCAGAAAAACCATTAAAATCAATCTTCAAATATAAAAGTGGTGCCAAGGATAACACCCTTGTAATGATACAAATGCTTAAATTATCATAACATAACATAAGTACACACCATGTACAAAATGTGAGCATGGAGCACAACTCCAAGATAGATAAGTTATACAATAAATCCTTAAAGAATATGAGAACCTCCTCCACATAACCAAATAAAATTTTACATCACAATTCACATCTCTACGATAATGAATACGTGATATTTCTATATATACCTATTCACACCTACACATGAGGCCCCTTTACTATTAGGCCAACCCTATTACACACACACACACACACACACACACACACAGAGAGAGAGAGAGAGAGAGAGAGAGAGAGAGAGAGAGAGAGAGAGAGAGAGAGAGAGAGAGAGATTATATGTAAAATTAGTCCCATATATTCCCCCCCTTGGGGTTACATCATATACAATTAACCTTGTATATTTCCCCTTTGGGTCATAACATAATACCCTCCAAAAAGCTTTGTCCTCAAAGCTTTGCAATTAAATACTTCACATGTGATGAAACCAAGTAATATTATTTTCGTATGTTCTCACTTTCTTATTTCTATTGATGATGATACATCCATATGAAATCGATTATTTTCGGTCGTAATCCTTAGTGGATAGGTTTTGCATAATTTTGTTTCCCTTGATTCCATGTATTTTTGTTGAAGCTTCTCTAGTTTATAGTAGATGTTGGTATATGATAATATCTTGTTGAATAATGGTTTTGTAATGCCATATTCCATGAATATTAATGATTATTCCATATTCTTTATTGATAATACTGATATTGATCTTCTTGTCTTCCTTGAAATCTTTTCTAATAATGAGGGTGTCGATATGGTTTCACATTTGACGTTTTTTCTTCATTCTACACACCCATTTCATTGATGTTCTTTTCATAGACAATGGAATCCTATATCCTCCTTGATTTTTATTTGATTACTCTATCCTTATGATGCAAAACCCCACCACCTTTTAGGGCTTGTGTGACCTACCTCCCGGTCTAAGGATCGTTCACACTAAGGAGATGAATTAGCTCTTGGGCTCTTGATGAGCCCTCGAAACTCTTTTCCACAAGCCTTTAGTCTTCTCCCTGTGCACAAATTCATGTTCACGAGGGTCTTATCACTTCAACGGAGAATTCCATGTGACCTTGGGCCAAAACCATAGGCTATAACTTTAAATGGCGGGAACTCGGACACTTCGGAGCTTTGAGATTCAAGAGTTCCAACAAAAGCACCCTATGATCCTCCCGAACGTTGAATTTATGAACAATCGAATAATGATGGGGATTAATGGTTCAAAATACGTGCCAAGATCCACGACTCACAGATATTTTGAGACTTCGAGCTTTGGGAGTTTTACTCTCTCCAACACACAATTCCTCCAAATGCGCGAACTCTAAATTAGTAGATTAGATGGTTGTCGTCTGTCCCAGATCAACGATCACTATTTACTTCGCGCTCTAGACTCTGGATCTTTTCACGACACATCTCTTCAAAACCTCTAGAGTGCCGAACTAGTGAAGGAATGGTTCTACGGTCCACACGTCCCTCTCAACGGACGGTTGAGATCTACTTTGGCCTTTCGGCCTTCAATATTTATCGAACCTTAACACTTTACTCTTCCGTTCTCCTATATTGTCGGACTTCCAAATAAATGGAAATATTTCGACATGTGGCACTGTCGCCAATAGTCAGGATCCACTCCAGGATTCAGAGCTTTGGGAGTTCTAATCGCTCTTGCAACTTCACGTCCAATTCTCTGGAGTGGATAAGTTTCGAACACACTCGATCTGTGGACACGTGTACTCACGAATAACGACCCAGATTTACTTCGATGGATCCTGGGGCTTTGGGAAATTTGTCTCCTCCATAGTACACACCCTAAAACTTCTGGATTCACGAAGTTCGAAGGACTTTAAGGGTTATCACTCTTGCACCTTTCCCAAATTTGACGGTTGTGAAAACCTTTTCTCCTTCCGAACAGATCTCGTCTGCTCGTCCTCCAAACAAAAGGAATTCTTTCTTTCGAGAGTTAAATCTCGCTACCCTTCCTAAGCTTTGTCAACTTCAAAGGACTTAGGATTGGGTGCACACCTTGCACTAGTTCTCCTGAGATTGAGACTTATAAAATCTCTAGTGCACTCCTTGTGCTTGCTCACCTTGAGACCTTTTCAACACTTCACTAAGTGTTGGCCTTATGCATGTTAGAATATAATGGATATGTTCGTTTTACCATTGAAAATATTGCTATTGTCACCCAACCATAGGCCGAATCCACCCTCCGAGCACCTTAACCTTGACAGAGAATCACTCCGAAAGCAAACCCTAGGCTAGATATCCAAACAAAGGGTAGCACACCTTTCCCTAAGGATAGCACACCAACAAGAGCTGATCAAATAGTCCAAACCCTAACCAAGAGATAGTCCAAGACAAACATGATCTTCTAGCTACAACGACTGCAATGGAAGCTCTCCTCCAAACCTACGCACAAAACTGGGCACTGTAGTGCGCACAAGTGTTGCTATGCAATTCTGAGACTACCTGCCAGAATGAAGACTAGCCTCCTGTATTTATAGTATTTCTGGTTAACTGTCTGGGCCGACTTCTCATTTTGGGTATCTGTCTGTTCAGTATATATTATTTCTTCTGGCTGACTTCTTCTCTTGGAGGATAATAACCTAATACAAGTTAACCTTTTGAGCTGACTTGTCTTCTAGGGTTATTAGCCAACTCATTAGGGTTTCTTCTTGCTTCCTGGAGTATTCTATTCTCGTCAGGTTTACACATGGAGCTAAATACCTCCCACAACTACCATAATATCAACACTCCTTCCTAGCTAGGGAGGTATTACAAGTAATGGTCTTGAACACAAACATACCATTCACCCGGTAGCATCAACGTAGTCGTCTAGACTATCTCATGATTAGATCATGAGCACCATCATCACTATCAGTGTCATCAACTGCATCATCTCTCGGAACCATACTCTATTTGAGTAATCAGACATGATGCTTATTCCACATAGTGACATAAGATCCATTCTTCTAATCTAGAAGAATAAATGTTCTGAACCATTTTTTGTCTGGGAAATCTCTGTTCATTGATCATCCATCTAGTTGATAATCATTTTCAACACTACTGATAGTCTTCAAGGCAATCCGAACAATATCATTCAATGGAACACAACTGTGTCTATCCATAGTAGTACAAAACTACAATCCAGTGGCACACTACCACACCAAGTAGCACACAGGTACTTGATCAGTGACGTATAGTCACAAACAATGGAACACATCCACCACAGTAGTATACATCTACTATTCTAGAGACATACAGTCTTCATAACAATCATCTGATATCAACCTGCACAGAAACAATGTTATGATATAAACTAAATCATCTAGGCCATTCTTCCACTCACATATGTGAGATCTTGGAAGAGCATCTGCCCTCAGAAGGTAAAACATCAATGATGAACTATTTAGACTATTCTTCTCAAGCAAGGAAGGATACCTGTCCTGATTTCTGAGCCTGGACCATTCCCCACCCTGGGCCATTCTTCCGACACTAGACAAAGTGTAACCCGGAGAGAATGAGTCTACCCTAAGGAATGTCTATCCTTGATTGATGAACCTGGACCATTCCCCACCCTGGGCCATTCCTTCGGCACTAAATAAAGTGCAACCTGGAGAGAATGAATCCTCCCTAAGGAATGACTGTCTAGACCATTTACCATGTTAACCACAAGAGGAAATTTCTGTTCTGCACCAACCTCCAAAATAGACCGCTCCCCATGTTAACCACAATGGGAAGTCACTTTCCGGCGAGGCGGGCCAGTCTTCTTGAGTAACCCTCAAGAAGAGAGACTTCCCTAGACCACTCCCCATGTTAACCACAATGGGAAGTCACTGTCTTTGGTACATTAGCAATTTTGACCATTTTCCGAACTGGAAAATGTTTGTCTGTCAGAAATCTCAATCCACTTTTCGAATTGGAAAGAATCTTCTCATCATATCCATCAATCAATAATACATTAGTGCTCCCTCCCAACCTGGGAGTCATCTCTTCCTTTTTAAATAAGGAATTCGTCTGCACGAGCCCCAACTTGAGTACACAAACTCTTTCATATTGAACAAAAGATTTATCAAAATTTTTGCTTATCTTCTCATCTGTGGAGATATTTATTGGAGAACCACTTTCTCCTTTATGGAATTCATCATGGATAATGTAATGCTTTATTTCAAATGTACTTCGGTCTGGAATACTGGTCTTCTATGAAGCCTTCATGTAGCTCTGATCAATAAGGTATATCATTGTTGGAAAAACTGGTACATATCCATGTGGCACTTCTTCTGTCATCATGAGATCTGATCTTCTGAGTAATCATATTGATACAATATCTTTGTTATAAAAAATATTCACCATGCTTCTGCTGTACATTGGAGGTTTTCCACCAAGTTATCTTCTTCCATCTGCATACAAGGGTCTCTTTCTGGTATACCTCAAAGCCTTGAGGTTGCTCTTCATACGCTCTTTGTTCAATTTCTCTAGAGAACAATCTTTGCATTCATCTGATGTAGAGCTCCAACCCATGGATATCACGGATGATATAATGACTCATGTAGAGGTATGTCTGGTTTACTGGAACAAGTAATCGTCATAGTCTTCTCCCTCCATTTGGGAGAACCTCTAGTTCTGGATCTTTCAATGCTTGCATATATACACTGTTCTTCATCACAACTTTCAGTTCCCTTGCTTGATTGCTTTTAGTGAGCTCATATCAGGCTGGTAATCTTGTGATTCTTAATGATCGATTGTTATGGCTTCTCTCCCTTTCTTGGAATCTTCATGTTCTTCCTAATGTTTTTCTTTGGCTCTTGGGTCCATGGAGTTTCTTATAGATTCCATGCCCTAAAGATTCCACTTCTTCCTTTCATTATAGAATCATGGATGTGGATGGACAACCAGGGATAACTTAAGGCTTCTCTTCAAAAAAGACTTCTTCTGAGGTTGAACTGAACATGTACTATCTTTCATGGCTACTACCATGGATATATATTTCATCATCTTCAATGGATCATAAGATTAGCACCCTCATAATCCTTTCTTCATGTATAAGTGCATATAATCGGCTCCCTCCGTCTAAATGAGTCCACGCTTCTGTCTGCATCCTTATTGTCTTCTGCAATATATAATCGGCTCCCTCCGTCTAACAGAGTCCACACTTCCATATTATTGTTCTTCTGTAAAACGTCATAAGTCTTTCTCCAATTTTCTCTTGATTGCTGACTTCTTTCTGTATTTGATTCTTCTAAGTCTCTTCATGATTGATTCTGATTTCGGCTTATCTTGTAATAGCTTCGACATGATTTGTTTGATGTATTTCATCCTTTCATGTGTTTATCTGACTTGTATAATGATATCAATCCTTATCTTGTTGTTCTTCCATAAGTATATTTATTCTTGGAACATATTATCTTCTAAGAGATAGATATACAAGATATGTACAGAGACTATGCAAACAAGATATGTACAAGAAATAAGAGTATTGTTACCTTCAGAAGAAGAAGTCTCTTTCATCCTGCTTAGTCTTCTTTGTAGGTTCCTTTTCTTCGGAAACTGATGCTTCGTGTTTCTCCTTCCTTTTCTTTAGCTCGGGACAATGACTCTTGTAGTGATGATACTTTTGACAGTTGAAGCATTGTATTTCTGAAATATATTTCTCTTGATTTGTCTTCCTCTTTGAACCAAACTTCCTTTTGTTCCTGAAATTCTTGAATCTTGTTGTGAAGGCTTGATCATTGTAATTCTTTTGGGGTTTCTCTTTTTTCACTTATCCTGGATTCTTCTTGAGCACAACAAGTCCAAAGTTCTTCAAATGTAGGCTACTCCTTCCTTGTGTTCATGCTTGCGGAAAATGCATCCCACGTCTTTGGAAGACCATTGAGTACTATGTTTACCAATTCCTTCTCTGAAATGATTTCTTCAATATGTTGTAGTTGATCTCTTAACTAAGAGATTCTCACAAAGTATGATGTTATGCTGTCATCATCATTCATTTTCATGTCACTGAGCTCATTCTTCAGACTCATTATTTGTCCAATGTTTCTGACTGAGAAGAGGTTTGTTAGGGAATTGTACATCTTATTCGATGAGTCAAGATGGGAGATGTAGGGTATCAAGTGGTATTTTATAGATTCCACTATGATACTCATAGCATTGATTTCACCATCTTTGAACTTCTCCATAACTACAATGTTCTGCGATTCCTTCTCTTTTCCTTCTTCAAACTTTGGTTTCACGATCTTTCCTTTCATGATATCCAACACTTTATTCTTGGCAAGGATGAGGCCAATCCTTGTCTTCCATTCTTTGAAGTTAGAAGATCCATCTAACTTGTTTTCTGACTTCATAGAGTAAGTCATGGATGATTTGACTTGGTCTACCCTAGATTTGACCAGAAACTTAAACTTGATGTCTTGGGCGCTTGCTGAGAGTACCAGAAGATGCACTAGGATAGGGTGCACTCATCTATCCAGAGATTAGGTCAATCCCTTCACTTAAGGTGCCTCAATGAGAGGATTAGGGTTTCTAAAAATGCACCTGCTAGTAACCCTAGCGACAATGCTTTGGTGACTGCTCCTGCTAGAAACCCTAGCGACAGTTCTTCAATGAGCTTAATATCCTTCTAGCTATGTTTCCTTCCAGCAGTTAGACTAAATGAAGGAGGTGTGGGCCCATAACCTGTTAGAATATAATGGATGTGCTCGTTTTACCATTGACAATATCGCTATTATCACCCAACCATAGGCCGAAGCCACCTTTCGAGCACCTTAACCTTGACAGAGAATCACTCCAGAAGAAAACCCTAGTCTAGATAGCCAAACAAAGGGTATCACACCTTTCCCCAAGGATAGCGCACCAACAAGAGCTGATCAGATAGTCCAAACCCTAACCAAGAGATAGTCCAAGACAAATGTGATCTGCTAGCTGCAGCAGCTACAATGGAAGCTCTCCTCCAAATCTGCATACAAAACTGGGCATTGCAGTGTGCACTAGTGTTTCTCTGCAATTATGAGACTTCTTGCCAGAATGAAGACTAGCCTCCTGTATTTATAGTAATTCTAGCTAACAGCCTGGGCCGACTTCTCATTCTGGGTATCTGTTTGTTCAGTATATATTATTTCTCCTGTTCGAATTCTTCTCTTGGAGGCTAATAACCTAATACACGTTATCCTTTTGAGCCGACATGTCTTCTAGGGTTATTAGCCAACTCATTAGGGTTTCTTCTTGCTTCTCAGAGTATTCTATTCTCATCAGGTTTACACGTGGAGGTAAATACCTCCCACAACTACCATAATATCAATAGTTCACACCTTGCACAGGTCTTACCTTCGATATTTTATACTTAGTTGAATATATTTGCACTCCTTTCACTCACTCTATGAAATTCCCTCTATCTCTCCTGAACTATCAAGTCTGAAAAGGACCCTGCCTTCGCACTCCTTGCATGGCCACTGTGCACTCCTTGCACCAGTATTTCAGAAGAGAAAAAATTGAAACTTATGGAACATCAAAGGTTCATTCATTCAACCATGAGATACACACACAAGCATATAAACATAGAAAAATAGATAACATAACATTACCCAATAACTCAGAGACAAGAAAACTTAGAATTTGAAGCAAATCTCCTCTATTATATTCATTCATAAAATATTTTCATAGGTTCTTGCAGCTCTCAGCTTCTTCTCTACAACTCTCCAACAAAATTTTTTCAACCACCACTTCTGGGCATACATTACATACATTTATACATGAGGGGACTTCTCGATCCTTCCCTCCAGACTATATTAGTGCCATCGTTTCAAAATTAAAGAAACCTACCACCAAGCTTATTACATTAAATGGATAATTACAACCCATATATGAGTCGATGCTCGAAATATGTACAATCCTATAGGTAATTAAATAAATTTCAATCTCATTGAGCGCATGTAATGGTTCTTGCCTCAAAATATTAAAGGAACTTTTATCACAAAGGTTTAAAATTTAAAGTGACGTGCCCTCCTTGGAATATAAACCAATTCTGAATGCGATGTACTGAATGCTGAGTTGTCCTCCACTCTGCCTCATTGAATGATGACGGTGATTCTCTTGCATCATACTCCTCTACTGATAAAAATCATGAGCTCTTGCTCATGGCTCCTATGATACTATGGTTGAGATTCTCCTGGGTCCCAAACTTTAACTCAGAGATGTCCACTTGCTTCTCTTCCTTGTTGTTGTTGTTGTTGTCGTTCTCCTTCTACTGTAGGATTTTCTCCTGGTCTCCAAATCATACATTGCAGGGTTCCACCTATCTTACCACTACAATCTTCTCTTGTCTCTTTGGATGATATTTCTATAAACCCTCTCAACTCTATAGTCTCCTTTTCCATCCTATCCCCTGGCTGGATATTTTGCTACAACTCTCTCTTGTTCTCTTGACAATCTCCTTGTTGTAGGTTCTTGCTACTGCTACCCATTGGTTGCTTCTCCTTCTTTATTTTTTCAGGACTTTTGACTTCCTGAAGGTTCCCCTTTCTATCCTTCATGATTTAATTCCTATGGTAGTCTTCCTCCACCTTTAGATGATTTAACCAATTCTCCAAAATTTCTAACTCCTTCTCTGATCCGAGATCTTTTCATGGAAGTGACTTATAAATAATTGTATTAAATGAGCATAAATTAAAGTGCACCATTAAATAAGGAAAAAATCAATAATGAAGATACATAAGCATCAAATATGAACACAAAAACTTGACAACAGAGTTCGTCCCTGGTGGACTACATCTCTGGGTCCTGCTCTCAAATGGGTAGGCCTTTTTATTAACTCAACAAAAGAATTTGGAAAAATACATAAGTATACCTCATTCTGGAATCAAACTGTCAAAGCTTTGCTCATATCAAAAAAGATACAACACCATTGAATTCGTGGCATCGAATTACCCAAAAATGACTATCTCCACGCTTCAATACGACTCTTGCACTCCCAGACCCAAGGGAAACTTTGTCTCGATTTCCGTGCCCTACAAATTGCAATAAATGATAAGAAACACCTTGTAAAGCATGTCAACATTACCCTCATGCACCTCCCCCCTATACACTGGGAGGATTCAACTTTTAAGTAATATTCCAGGCTTTGTAATCAATGGAAGGCCGTTGGCGTATTGGTTGGTAGAGCATGTATTAAGGAGTATATATAGGGGGAGGTTCTGGGGTCGAGCCCGCGGACCTCCCCTTTTGGGATGTTGGTTNCCAACTATAAAATCACCTGCCATGTCAGTGTATAACCTATCACATCATCTTCCATGTCACCATACGGACTGGCACGTGGCACATTTTTATTGGTCCACGAAATGACCCGAAAATGCCAAAAATAGGTGACACGTGGCAACCTCAGGTGCTGCGACATCACCATGATGACATCAACATGACACATTCCACCTCCTATGTGTTCCACATATGCTGTATGGATGCTGATTTCATTTGTACTGATGTTGACATCAACAGTACAGATGCTGACTCATCCCCTTGCTGACTGGGCTAGGTTGACCAAACTTTGACTGTGAATATCTTTTGATCTATAACTCCATTTGATGAGCCATTTGTGTCATTGGAAATATTACGATGCGATCTTCACGATGATTCCACTTTCACTGAGTTTTGATGATTTGGAATTTTTTCCCTTTCTCTGTCTGCTGAGGCCATTATGAGCTTCTTGAGTTGGTTCTGCGAGTTCTGAGTTGTCCTTAGTCTTCTCTAGATCCTTTTTGGACCATGCCTTCCCACTGAGAGATTTTTGGACCACCAAAATATTTCATCAATCAAAAAATAAGTGAGGGAAGAGTTCTCGCACCTTGTCCTTATCAATCCACTTTTCCTTGCTTGGATGCGTGCCCTTTAAGCCTACTCGAAGATAATCAACATCACCCCTGTGTCAAGTCCTTGTCCTTTTGTCTAGGATGATATCTTCCTTTAACTCATCCAAGTACTCAGGAGAAAACTCATCAACTGAAGGTATTGAAACTTCCTCATCGTGATCCATGATCATGGGAGGCTAAAAAAGTTTCAGTTTTTCTACATTTACAACTGAGTAAATCTGCATATAAGGTGGAAGATCAAGACGAAACACATTGGTACCAATTTTCTCCAAAATAGTGAAGGGTCCATAACGAATGGGCTTGAGTTTCTTGCCTTCACCCTTCAATCTCTCCTTGCTGATGTGAATCCATACCTAGTCTCCAACTTGGAACTGATGATCAACCCCGTGTTTGTCATGACGAGCTTTATACTATGCTTTATTTTTCTCCAACTGTTCCCTGATTGCTTGGTGTACCTGCTGAATCCTCTGAATGAACCTACGGGCTATGTCTTCATTTATTTCTTCGTTTGAATCTACATCTCTCCCATACATCAAGTCCAAAGGAACTTTAGGTAGGCACCCAAAACATGTCTCAAAAGGAGAACAATGAGTGGAGGAATGTAAGGCTCGGTTGTAATCATGTTGCACATAGGGTATATGTTCATCCCATAACTTGGGATGCTTGTTGTAGTAGCTTTGAAGAAAAAGTACCACTATTCGGTTTACAACCTCTGTCTGTCCGTGGGTCTGTGGATGGAAAGAAATTCCCCTCTTCAATTTGGTGTCCATCATTCTCCACAAGCTTGTCCAAAAATCCCCAAGGAATAGAGTATCTCGATTTGAGATAATGGATGTGGGTAACCCAAAGTGAACCCAATCATACTGAAAGAAGATATTAGCAGTTTTCTCAACAATGATATGCTTTTTACATGGAATTAAGATATAGATATTGATGGACCTATCCACTACAACATACAAATAGTCATGACCCCTTTTCAACATTGTTAAACCCCCTGCAAAATCCATGGAGATACTTTCCCATGGATGGGATGGAACAGGTAGTGGTGACTGTAGCAACAATTTTATATTAGTGGGCTTACAAGTAGAACACATCTCACACCCCTTTACATATTTAGTTACAATTGCTTTCATTTGAGGCCAGTAAAAAAACCTTTGCAAATGAGCCATAGTTTTTGCTACCCCAAAATGCCCAGACACAAGAGAAGTGTGATCTTCTCGTATTAAATGGACTCATTCACTTGTAGGAATACATATCTTTCCAAGATGGTAGAGTAGTTTTCCCTGCAGATAATAGTTATCTACCTGTGCACCATGGGTTAGCTTCTCATATACTTCTTTAAAATCTTCATCAATGGCATATTGTTCCACATAGCTATCATGAGATAAAGAAGTATTCTTCAAAATAATAGAAGCAACAATAGGAGGTCTAGAAAGAATATCAACTACCTTGTTACTTGTACCCTTTTTGTACTTGATTACCAAATGAAATTGTTGTAGGAAACCCATCCATCTGCAGTGTCGATATTGTTGCAGTTTGGTTTGTGCTTGGAGATACTGTAAGGGTTGATGATCTATATGTATGATTGTTTCCTTCCCTAACAAGTAGTGCTTCCATTTCTTTACGCTTTGAACTAATGCATACAACTCTTTATCATATGTAGGATCGTTAACAACTTGGTTAAAACTTTCAGAGTGGTAACAGATAGGCTTATGATATTGCATCAATACTGCACCCATGGCGTAACCACTGACATCTGTCTCGATCTCAAAGGGATATTGAAGACTCGACAATGCTAATACTGGTGTGGTACTGACATTTTCCTTCAAAGTGTCGAAATATTTTTGTTTCTTTCCTCCCCACTGAAAAGTGTTCTTCACACTGGTTAAGGAATGCAAAGGAGCTTCCATAAAGGAGAAGTTTGAAATGAACCTCCTCCAATACTGGACTGCACCTAAGAAGCTCTGTATCTTAGTTACACTTTTGGGCTCAAGCCAATTTACAATTACATCAATCTTGGAAGGATCAATTTTTAATTGTCCTCCACCTACAATATGAACTAAGTACAGAAGTACAGTCTTACAAAATTCACACTTGGACAATTTTACATACAACTTTTCCCTTTGAAAATTATCCAATACTTGCTTTACATGCCTCACATGTTCATCCCAAGTCCCGCTAAAAATAAGAATGTTGTCTAATATACAATCACAAAATCATCTAGAAAAGGAATGAATACATCATTCATCACATGCATGAAAGTTGTCGGAGCATTACAAAGCCCAAACGCCATAACTACCCACTCAAACAATCCATGTTTGGTTTTAAAGGAAATATTCCATGCATCCTATTCTGCAACCCTGATATGATGGTATCCACTGCACAAATCCAACTTATTGAAATAAAAAACGTTCTTTAACTGATCAAGTAAATCATCTATACGAGGAAGAGGGTATCGATTTTTCATCGTGATTTTATTTAAGGCCCAATAATAGAAACACATTCACCATGTGCCATCTTTCTTTGGGACCATCACGATCAGAGAACCACAAGGAGATGAGCTGGGCTTGATGACCCCTTGATCCAATAATCCTTGTACCTGGTTCTTGATCTTTGTCATCTCTACAATTGACATCATGTACATGCCCACATTAGGAAGAGGAGAATCCTGCTGAAGATGTATCTCATGTTGGAGTTCCCTCTTAACAGGTAATCCATCTGGTTCCTAGAAAATATCATCATACTTAGAAACAATATCAATTAATTCTTTCTTATGAGAAGGATCACATCCTTGGAAAGCATCTAATGTTTCAACATCTTTCTCCCTTATGACCATGAGTACATATCTCTTATTAGTGTTTATGAGTCTCTTCATTTGTCATGCACTAACAAGTGCTATGTTTAACCTCATGTTGTGATCTCTAACAATATATTTCACTCCCCCCTTAGTAAGGTGGTATTTTTTCTCATAAAAAAATAAGACTACTTTTATATCATAAATATAAGGACTCCCCAACACTATGCCACATATATCAAGTGATACAACATCCAAATCTACTTCATCAATCAACTTTGAAGCAATAACAAACTTTACCCTACATTGTTTGGTGACATTAAGTTTTGCTTTATCACATACCCAACCAAGAGGATACGGATTTGGATGTGGTTTCGTTTCAAGATCCATCTTTTTGACAAGTGCTTCAGATATCAAGTTTACTTGGGAACCCAGATCAAACAATGTATCTATCTTAGTGTGTTTAGATGCAAATCTTATGTGAAATAATTCATTCCTCTTTTGTTCATCATCATGAGATTCATTATTGGAATTTGAACTAGCATGAAGGGAACATTTACCTTGTACTCCAACCATTGTGATCTTTCCTTCATCTACTGAATCGAAACCAATATCTTGTTGCACTATAGCAATAGTTTTTGTCTTCCCCTTTCCACCAAATTGTTTCGATCTCTTCTCTAGATGTAGTTTCCAATGATGTTCATCATTGTGACCACTTTTCTTTCAATGAGTGCAAGATAGATTTCCTTCTTCTCTCTTTTATGTGGTGGTATTCTCGTCCTTCCTTTTAAAATTATTAAATGGATTATGTGGGAGATTGGAAGGTTTCTTTGTGGGATATTCTTGAACATAATTTCCCCTGTTCTCAAGGTGAGTGGATTGCACACAAACTTCGTCAAGACTGGTGGGGTTAAACAATAGCAAAGAATGATGAATATAACTTTGAAGTGCGCTAATATACTTCATTAAAGTTTCATAAGAATTCAAAGGAATATTTAATGCAAGATATTTCTTCCTAAATTCTTCTGTGAAACTTTGTACCGTTTGACCTTTACTTTGTCTTAAAGTTTTCCATTCCATGATTAATTTTTGTAAATAACCCAATGGATAAAATTGCTTCCTTATCACTGATTTAAATTCTGACCATGAGGAAAGAAGATTACCACACTTACTTATGTCCTGAAGTTTTCTCTCCCACCATACGAGAGCGGTGCCTTCAAACTGAAGAGAAGATAGTTTCACTTTAACTTCCTCTTCATCAATATGTTGAATATGAAAATATACTTCAACCTATCAGATCCAATTATCCGGATTTTCAGGATTAGCATCTCCTTTAAACATAGGTAAAGCAAATTTTACATCAAGATTTAATAATGGTTTCTTAAAAGAGACTTTATGGCTAGAATTATGATAATGATGAGAATGCTCAGAGGAAGAAGAACTAGAATTGGATGGTGAAGATGGAGGCTCAGGAGGGTCTCCTCCAGCCCCTTGATTTACCGAAGCATCATCATCAGCTTGTGCTTCCTTTTTCTTCCCTTTCTTCTTCATCCTCTTCTCGTAGTCTCCATACATTTGTTTGACCATTTATGACATGCGATAAAAGACCACATGAAAGTTTTTTTCCTGTTCATCACACTTGCCCTCTTCTGCCTTTTTCTTCCTTTGGGATGCATGACCAACTTCAGGATTGAAAGTATTAAGAGTTCCTTCACCATGTTTATGCTTGTCCCTAGTAAGCATTCACACTCAACAATTCAAGTCAAATATGACTGCTCTGATACCAACATGATCCGATATCTTTTCATCGAAGTGACTTATAAAGAATTGTATTAAATGAGCATAAATTAAAGTGCACCATTAAAGAAGGAAAATATCAATAATGAAGAGACATAAGAATCAAATATGAACAAAAAAACTTGATAACAGAGTTTTTCCTTGGTGGACTACGTCTCCAGGTACTGCTCTCAAATGGGTAGGCCTTTCAATTAACTCAACAAAAGAATTTAGCAAAATACATAAGTATACCTCATTCTGGAATCAAGCTACAAAAGCTTTGCTCAGATCAGAAAATAGAAAACACTAGTGAATTCGTGGCGTTGAATTACAAAAAAATGTCTGTCTCCATACTTCAATCTGACTTTGGCACTCCCAGGCCCAAGAGAAACTCTTTCTTGGTTTTCATGCCATGCAACTTGAAATAAATGCTAAGAAACACCTTATAAAGCATGTCGGTTGTACCCTCACGTGCCTCCCCCCATACACTTGGCGGATTCAACTTTTAAGTAATATTCCCATATTTGTAATCAACATAAGTTATATATATATATATATGACGGTTGGTCACCATATTTGGCGGGGTCCCGCTGGATTTGGCAGACCTGCCAATCTTTTATTTTTTTTGAAATTTCGTTCTCGGGCCGTCATTGGGCATTTTCCCACTGCCACGTGGAATCCAACCATTGGGCCATGTCAACCAACTGTACAATCACCTACCATGTCAATGTACAACCTGCCACATCATATGCCAAGTCACCATACGGTCTTCCATGTGGATGTACGGATTGCCACATGGCACATTTTTACTGGTCCATGAAGTGACCCAAAAATGCCAAAAATGGGTGACATGTGGCAACCTATGGTGCTTCTACATCACCATGCTGATGTCATGATGACACATGTCACCTCTTGTGTGTGCCATGTATGATGTACGGATGTTGACATCATCCTTATTGATGCTGACGTCAACGGTACAAATGCCGACTCATCCCCTTGCTGACTGGGCTAGGTTGACCAAACTTTGACCACAAATATCTTTCGATCGGTAAATCTGTTTGACGAGCAATTTGCACCGTTGGAAATATTGAAATGCGCTCTTCACAATGATGCCACTTTCACTGAGTTTTGAGGATTTTGATTTTTTTCCATTTCTTTGTCTACTGAGGCCATTATGAGATTTCTAAGTTACTTCCGCGAGTTCTGAGATGTCCTGAGTCTTCTTTGGATCCTTTTGGGATCATTCTCCCATTGAGTGAGTATCAAATTTGAATGCTCCTATTGGAAATATCTCTAACTCACAACTATGTAGGCCTCCTCTTCCTTTTGAAAAAAACTTGGCTTCTATCCATTCTCCTTCTCTTTAATAGTCTCCAATGGCCATATTTCTATTACATCTTCCATCACACACAAACTGTTAGTTTTAAAAACCTCTGGCTCCTTGGCCTCTTCCTTGGATGCCTCCTACACCACTTCCTCACAAGTATGAGCACCCGTGAAACTTGTTCTAAGAGAAATACTGATCTCTCCTATCCTCAAACTACAAAACTGGGGATATTCTTCTTCCTTCAAAGGTTCCTTCCCACTTACGGGAAGTATACTTGAACTAGCTTCCTCTTTAACTCCTTTATCTTCCATCGACAACAACATATGCTTACACCCATTTTTCTCAAGGGTATACGTGTTCTTCCTCCTATCATGTCTGACATTCCTTTCATATTGCCAAGGTCTCCCCAATAGAAGATGATAAACATCCATAGGTATGACATCGCATAAAACCTCATCTTTATAACGACCAATCTTAAATTCAAATTTACACTGTCTACTTACCATGACTTGATGTCCTTTTTGCAACCATGACACCCTATATGAATTTGGATATGTAGTCGTCTCCAACTTTAAATTTTCCACCATCTCCGTGGATACTAAGTTATTAGTGCTCCCACTGTCTATGATCACCTTGCATACCCTATCTCTGGTCTTGCAAGCAATTCTAAACAAATTGTTCCTCTGGACTGGTTCTCGTACCTCTTTCTCTGGCTTCATGAGAGATTTCCTCATCATGAGTGATCTTCTTTCTTTCTTTTCTTTTGCTTTCATCTATATCTCCACATCCCTCTATTGTGCTTAAAAAATGTGAGCTCCTATGGCTCTTACATTCTTCTTCTTAGGACATTACCAAGACATGTGCCATGTTTTTCCATAGGCATAACACTTCACTTCTCCTCCTCTGCCTCTGGGAAAATATTTTCTTCCTTCAAAGTATCCTCCTCAAGAACATCCTCCTCTCTCTGTCTGACTATTAAATCCTCTATCTTCTTCCATGGATTTCTTTCTCTCTGGTGGTTCCTTCTCCTCTGTCAAGATTCTTTTCTCTGTTCCTCTGACTCTGCTTCCTTTCTAACTTTTCCTCTGCCTTCAGGGCTACCTGATAAGAATCTTCCATAGTTCTCATTGTAATCATAATGATATCATCCTGGATCTCATACCTCAATCCATTGATGTGCCTGACAACTTTTTCTTGATCATTCTCCCTATGTCTTGCCCTTATGTTCATCTTATAAAACTTTTTGGTGTACTCTTTCACCGACAAACCTTTATATATTAGATTCCACAACTTCTTGAACATATTTATATGGTAATCCTTGGGTATGAATTTATCCTTCAACTTAGCTACCATTATATCCCAACTCTTAATTCTAGACTTACCTTTGCTTCTTCTTCTTTCTTGTAACTCGTCCCACCATAATGTTGCGTGTCCCTTCAACCTAATCACTGCATGCTTTACCTTCTTCTCATTATCAATCTCCTCATAGTCAAAGTACTTGTGAAAACCACTTATCCATTAAAAAATTTCTTCCAAGTTCAAATTTCCTTCATACATCAAAACTTCTGTCTTTTCTCTAGTTCCCAACTTGACAATAGCTCTCAGCAATCGCTCCTCTTCTGCTTGTTCTCCTACAGCTTCTTATGTTGCCTCTTTATCTTCATTTTCATCATCACTAATGTCACCAGCTTCAGGTTCCCTTATATGCATTATCTCCATGGCATCCAACATTGCACGAAGTTGTCTCATTTCCTCTCCCATGGTTGCATTGACTACATGTCTCTCTCTGCGTATTTTTGGCGGCATGATTATAAATTTTCTTCTCACACAAAACTTATTTTCCCACTTTGGTACCACTTGATGTAAACACCCACCACCTCCTGGGGCTTGCACGACCTCTTGGTCTAAGGATCGTTCACACTAAGGAGCTGAATTATCTCTTGGGATCTTGCTGAGCCCTTGAAACTCTCTACCACAAGCCTTTACTCTTCTCCCTACGCATAAATTCAAGTTCACGACGGTCTTGTCACTTCAACGTAGAAGTCCACGTGACCTTGGTCCAAAACCATAGGCTAAAAATTTAAATGGCAGGAACTCCGAAACTTTGGAGCTCCGAGCTTCGAGAGTTCCAAAAACAACACCCTACGATCCTCCCAAACGCTAAATTTATGAACAACCACACAACGATGGAGATCAACGGTTCATAATACGTGCTGAGATCCATGACTCGCAGATATTTTGGGACTCCGAGCTTCGAGAGTTTTACCTGCTCCAACATGTAATTCCTCTGAATATGTGAACTCCAACTTAGTAGATCAGACGATTGTCATCTGCCCTAGATCAATGGTCACTATTTACTCCGTGCTCCGGACTTTAGAGATTTTCACGAAACAACTCTTCAAAACCTACATAGTGCCGAACTGGAAAAGGACTGGATCTACGGTCCACACATCCTTCTCAATGGACGATTGAGATCTAATCAAGACTTTATGCCTTCGGGAGTTCTCGAACCTTTGCACTTTACTCTTTCATTCTCCCGTACTGCCGGACTTCTGAATAACTGGAAATATTCCGACACATGGCACTGTCGCAAATGGTTAGGATCTGCTCTGGGCTTCAGATCTTCAAGAATTATGTTCTCTCTTTCAACTTCACCTCCAATTCTCCGGAGTGGCTAAGTTCCAAGCACGCTCGATCTGTGGACACGTGTACTCACGACTGATGACCCATATTTACTTTAGATCCCAAGACTTTGGGAAATTTGTCTCCTCCATAGTACACACCCTAAAACTTATAGATTCACGAAGTCTGTAGGACTTCAAAGGTTATCACATGCACACCTTTCCCAAATATGACGGCTGTGAAAACCTATGCTCCTTCCAAACGAATCTCATCTGCTCATCCTCCAAACAAAATGAATTATTTCCTTCAAGAGTTAAATCTCGCTACCCTTCTTGAGATTTGTCAACTTCAAAGGACTCAGGATTGGGTGCACACCTTGCACTACTTCTCCTGAGCTTGAGACTTAGAAAATATCTTGTTCACTCCTTGCAGTTTCTCACCTTGAGACTTTTTCAATGCTTCACTAAGTATTGGACCTGTGTACACCTTGCATGGGTCTTACCTTCAAGATTTTATACTTAGTTGAGTATATGTGCACTCCTTGCACTCACTCTATGAAATTCCATCTATCTCTCTTGAGCTATCGAGTCTGAAAATGACCATGCCTTTTCACTCCTTGCGTGGCCACTGTGCACTCCTTGCACCAATATTTCATAAGAGAAACAATTGAAACTTATGGAACATCAAAGGTTCATTCATTCAACCATGAGATACACACACAAACATATAAACAAAGAGAGATAGATAACATAACATTACCCAAATAACTCAAAGATAAGAAAACTCAGAATTTGAAGAAAATCTCCTCTATTATATTCATTCAGAAAATATTTTCATAGGTTCTTGCAGCTCTCAACTTCTTCTCTACAACTCTCCAACGAACTTTTTTCAACCACCCCTTCTGAGAATACATTACATACATTTATACATGAGGGGGATTCTCGAGCCTTCCCTCTAGACTATTTTAGTGCTATTATTTCGTAACTAAAGCAACCTACCACTAAGCTTATTAAATTAAATGGATAATTACAACCCAGATATGAGTCGATGCTAGAAATATCTACAATCCTACGGGTAATTAAATAAATTACAATCTCCTGGAGTGCATGTAATGGCTCTTGCCTAAAAATATTAAAGGGCCTTTTATTACAAAGGTTTAAAATTTAAAGTGACGCACCCTCCTTGGAATCCAAACTAGTTCTGAATGCGAGGTGCTGGAGGCTGAGTTGTCCTCCACTGTGCCTCATTGAATGATGATGGTGATGCTCTTGCATCACCTTTGAGATAATACCATCACATTTGACATGTACTTCCTCTAGATGAAGTTCAACTTCTTCAAGTATCTTCTGATGACCTTATTGAATATTATTTTCTTTCTCGTTTTTAAGCTACAATGTTTCCCCATTTATCAAATTCTGATGTCCTTCTTAAATTTTGGCTTTCATTTCTGATTTTGCCTCATCAATATTTAGGGATTTCTCAACCTTCTTGCAAATTTTCTCTTCCAATATTTTGGTAGATTCTTCATCCAAGATCTTTGTTTCTTATTTATTTTGATAATTCTTCTTTCAATATCTTAACCTCATCTAATAATATTTTTATTATGGTTTTGTAATCTACACATATCTTCATCTTTATTTTTCAATTATTCCCTTTAATCATCATTTTCCTACTTTGCTTTGCTACTCTTTTCTTGCTTTAAGTTCTTAACCTCCTTAATGAGTGATTCATTAAGGGATTGAATCTTGATGAACTCATCATTTTTCTTTGTAATATATTTTCTTATCTCTTCATTATCATTTTTCAATTTGGATACATTTTCTTTTGATTCCTTTAGTTCCACTTGAATTTTATGCATCTCCTCCATTTTTTTTTATCCTTGATCCATTTATTTGAGAAGAGTTTTTCAAAATTTTCTTATGAGAGGGAGATTCTAGTACCTTCATCAAGGCTATACCACCATTTGAAAGCTTCATAATCAAACTCAAGGCTTTCCAAAAAATGCGTCTCACAATGCTCTTTTACCATCCTCAACCATTCCACGTGATTGATTTCTTCTTTATCTTCATCTCCTGTAAATTTAGGTTTTTCCATTGATTCTTAATTGAGGTATAACCCAAAACTAAACTTACACCCTTAATATATTAGGAATAATGATCTAAAATATTTATAATCCTTGTTCTAATATAATATTCTATTTTTTCTCTTCCCAATGGATTTTGAATCAACTCAATCAGACATCCCAATTAAAAGTTATGATAGTTTTTGTAAACATACCTTTGAAACCCTCATTTGGAGTTTGTCCTCCTAGCCAACCTTCCTTATGATGATTTTTTGAAATTTTGGCCCTTATGAGTATGCAATTTCAACTTGTTGTACTCTGAAATGTCTTCTATGCAATTCCACAGGTCTGACCAAAATTGGGTGTGCCAAATGAAAGTTATGGTAACTTTCCCAAACCTTGTTGAATTTTGGCCTATTATGGAGAGAAAAATTGTATAGAATTCCACATGTCCAATATTTGATAACTGATTCTAAAATTTTGACCAAAAATTATATGGATTGTTCCCTTTTCAATGCAACCAGTCTCATAGAATTTGGATCCTCTATGAAGAATATATGATTGTTTTACCTGGAACACCTATTTGAGACTAGTTATAAGACTAGTCAAAAACCCTATCTTCCACAGGGTGTATTTGTGAAAGTACAATGACCCAAAAGATGAATTTGTACCATAGGTACCCATATATTTCTTCTAAATAACCTCCAAGTTTCTTTATCTAAAGTGGCACTGGAAAAAAATTTATAGAGAAAATTCCAAAATGACTTTCTTGAGTAAGAAAAACCCTGGGATCAATGCTCTAATACCAAATGTAATGATCCAAATGCTTAAAATATCATAACAGAAAACACACACACACACACCATGTACATAATGTGAGTGTGGAGCACAACTCCAAGATATATAATCTATACAATAACTCTTTAAAGAATAGGGGAACCTCCTCCACATAACCAAATACATTAATACATCACAATTCACATCTCTACAATAATGAGTAGATGATCTCTATATATACCTATTCACACCTACACATGAGGCCCTTTCACTATTAGGTTGACCCTATTACATATATATTTACAAATTACATGTACGTTTAGCCCCATATATACCCCCCTTTGGGGTCATATCATATACATTTAACATTTTAAATACCCCTATTGCACAAAGTGCTTTCAAATGATTATAAACCAATGGATCTGATATTTACTTTGAATCGAGGTTTGGATTGATAATTGTTGTGGCTCCTTTGCTTGCCTTATGAACATGATGACACAATGATTTCAAAGTACTTTATGTTGGAGGATTTTCCAAAGTGTCATTGTTTTGGGTTGACCAAGTATATTTGAACATAGTTACTGACTTGACAAGAGATGCAATCTCAAAACAAGAACTCTAGCTCTAAAAACCCATACATTTGAGTTAAAATGCCAAAATCAACAGCCAAATTGAAAATTTGTGCTACCGGTAGCACTCATTTTTTTCAGTGTTAAATTTGTCACCTTTTTCAATGGTGGCCTTAACAACTATGTAATTTTCCCCAACAAAACCATTAAAATCAATCTTAGAATATAAAAGTGGTTCCAAGAACAACAAACTTTTTTTGGGGTAAACATTACAACTTCTTCAAAATGATGGCCTTAACAACCTGTATTGTTGCAACCAAAACCTTAAAATAAACCATAGAATCGAAAAGTGGTGCTCCTAGTAGCACCTCCCCTTTTTTCTGGGGTCAAATTTGCTTCTCCTTCGAAACCCATGGCCTTGACAACTGGTACCCTTGCAACCAAAATCTTAATTTCAACCCCTGAATTGAAAAGAGGTGTTACAAGTAGCAACCTCTCTTTTTTCAAGCTTAAAATTGCAATATTTTTGAAACCATAGCCCAAAATCCCAATGCTATTACAAAAACAATATTATAAAAAGAGAATAAAACCTAAAAGATGGGAAAAAAATAGAGAGGAAAAAACAAGAAAAGAAAAGAAGAAAAAAACTGCAAACAAAGGGAAAAAACATGTTCTTTTTTAACAATTTTTTTTAAAGATACCTTTTTTTTATAATATTAAGAAAAAGTGTAATTTATTAAAATAATAAAAACAATCCCCTACAATCCTTTTAATTAAAAACTAAAAAAATAAACCGCCTTAATATATATATATATATATATATATATATATACTTTTTAAACAAATCATAATTAAAAAAATCAATTTGAAACACAATTAATGAAAAAAAACACAACTTAACAAAAGTCCATTTGATTGGAGGGGCTATTATTGAAATCTCCGCCAACTAAATGGAATTTTGTTATTTTATTTTTATTTTCAATTTGTTTTTTTTTTTTAATATTTGTTTTCAATTTGTTTTTTTTTTTTTTAAAATGTGTGTGTGTGTTTTCATTTTTTTGGTGTAAGTAAGTATCTAAGTTTCTATTATAGGAAAAAATGTACAAACATGGGCCCCTGAGGCTTGCCATTATAAAAATTAGAGCTCATGGCACCAAATAACTCATTTCCAATTTGAAATCAATTGTCACTATATGTGTCTACGCCAGACCTATTGTTTTCTATCTTCCTATGCATATATGCTATGACAATTTGTTTTAACGAAGAAATTATGAAAACTAAAAAATGGAGATTTCTAAGGTGCATTGAAGATAGATAAACCACATTATCCATTTGGGATTGCAGAAGCATCATGTGGGCTTGACTGTTATTGGGGTATCCCATTCTTCTCCCCATGTTCCTCAATATTGATAGGATTTATTGACGTCCCGATTCCTTCCCATGGCCGAGGTCTCCCAAGGTGGCATGTCCTACTATCAAATGCTTGTTGTTGGTCTTCAATATGAATCCAAATGCATAATGACCCAATGCCTCTATATTTTTCTCCATTATTACATTTTACTTCCTCATTAGCTCCATTTCCTTGAGGAGTTTCCTATGAGGTAGAAATTTGTCCTCAAGGACCTAGGCTAGTCATGCCTTGATTGTTCATAGAAATTGAGTCATTTTGTAAAATTTGGTGTCCCTAGTTTGGGAATGATTTGGATCATCCACCCATCCCACTAACTCCATAATTTCTTCTCTCGATGTGGATTCTTTCTTGCTTCTGATCATTTCCTCATATTTCCCAATGACTTTCTTGGATTCCATGGACACAATCAATGTTGATGATTACAACTTCGTGAGATATCCTCCAGGACACAAACTAAGTGAGTCGACCTATGAGAGAGCCCATGTGTTGGGTGTGCCCATGATATGGGTGTGTCGTTCCTCTCTAGAATGAGATGAGATGACGTGTGCCCCTGTGTGGGGTGAGGATTCCCATGAGCTGGGTGTGTCGTTCCTCTTTGGATTGAGATGAAATGATGCACACCCCTGTGTTGGGTTAAGGTGCCCATGTGATGGGTGTGCATCAGACTCTAGACTGAGTTGTTATGGCGAGTGGTCTCCTGCCTTGTAGACTTAGTTGAGTCAGGCTTGAGATGGTACTCCAGATGATTCTCCTATGGACTCAGTGAGATAGAGATCTGTTGATTAGGACGTCCCTATGGCTGAGCATAGGTGGACATGCCCCTAGTGGCTGAGCACTAGTGGATGTGTGAGATCCCTTGCTATATTGTTTGAGAGTAAGATTGACCTATAACCCTAATTTTGATGTAAAGGGTACAGGTCGGCTCCACCATATGTGAAAGATAATTAATGTTTATTGTAATAATTAATTATTTTCCGAGTTATTGATGTCGGTCCTATTGTGCCAACAGGCACACCTATTGTTGTGTCTGGTCTAGTAGAAATAGAGGTGATTTACCCATTGAGGAAACACACTCTCACACAAGTCACTTGCCATTTGGAAATTTCAGCAAGTACATTTCTATGGCTGAAGTGCACACCTCTCTTGGGCGCAAGTTTCAAGGTAGTAGAGCACCCTCTTGTGTGGATTAGGGTTTCATGGTTGGAGGATATTCTCTTGAGAATATAGCAAAGGATTGCTGGGTTTTTATCCCTTGTTGATAAGGGTCTTCCCAGGATATTTCTTGTGTTCTTGTGCATGGTATTTCTTCTTGCGATCTTGGTTATTGCAACAATTGTGAATGGTGTAGTTGAATTTGTTTATGGTTCAAGTACATGACTAAAATAAAATAAAACTCATGCTTGAGCCAATAATAGTAAAAAATCAACATGGTATTAGAGCACAGGTCTTGAATAACCCATTGCACAAGCATTAAATCCAATCATCCTCCTTTCTACAATTCCGTATGAGCCTCTAGGATTTTCTGCAATTCCATACGACCCTCCTTCCTTTTCAGTTTCAACACTTTATACTTGAATGTTGGGGATAAAATTGGCATAGGAGAGCACAACCTCCTTCAACGCACCTCCAGATAATCTCAGAGTGAAATTCTGAGATTTTTTTTATTTTTGGCCCTAGGGTTTCTAGGGTTTCACAATTTTCTACAGAAAATTCAGATCTAGGGTTTCTATAGCTCATTGAAGGAGATTTTCATCTCACCTATGTTCTTTTGAATTTCAAGGCTTATTGTTGGCAGTCACAAGCCCAACAAAACCTAATATTTCTAGCCTAGCCTATCCGCTAGGTTTCCTAGCCTAGTTGGTAAGGGTTTGTGAAGAATATGAAAATATGATGAACAAAACTATAATGGAAGATAAGCTTGATGGATCAAAAAAATAAGGTTCCTGGAAGACAAGACTTCAGAGAGATGAAGACATCAAAGAAGAATTATTCTTATTCATTTCAATACTCTCAGTTGTGCACTTGTATATATTTTTTGTATCATTGTCATGAGGGTACTTGAAGGAGGAAGGAACCCTTGCTGCAATCGCGGATCCAGAGGGATCTCAGTGCATTCAGAGGAAAAACACACTGGAGGTGAAGACTCCAGGTTTGATTGTTTTAATTATCATGCCTCTAACCTACATTTCTATTTTTTCTACATTACAAGTAGGCGTTGTAGTTGTGATAACAATCCTTAAATTGTTTTGATTCTAGAGATGTACTCATTATTCTCCTCTAGGAGATATTCTTGTCTTGTTTCTTTTCATTTATTTTATTGTTCCAAGAAGGTTAACAACAAAGGAAGATGTTTATCCTTCAGACTTTAGAGAGAGTCACTTGACTTAGATGGAGTCAAAACTATTTGATAAGGAGGAAGAAAAGAACCATCATTGAAGCAACCAAAGCAATGATACATGATCAACACCTACCTATGATTCTATGGGCAGAAGCATCCATGACAACAGTATATGGTTAGAACAATATTCCTCACTAGATTTTGAAGAACATGATTCCCGAAGAAGCCTTCACTGGAGTGAAGATTGATATTGGACACTTCAGGATATTTGGGTGACCATTATACTTTCAAGTACCCAAAGAGAAGAGGTCCAAGCTAGACCCTTCAAGCATACAAGATACATTTGTGGCATACAATGAATCTTTGAAGGCATATCAGATCTACATCCCTGGTTAGAGACAGATTGAGGTGAGCAGAGATGTTATCTTTGAAGAAGAGATAACCTTTCAAAGATCCAGAGAATCTCAGATGGAGATTAAAAACAAGACATTACCTTCTCCCCCTTCAACAGTTCATAGGGAGACAATTATTATTCTAGTTGATACAGTTGTTCCAGCTGATCCAGTTGCTCCAATTGATATCCCAAGAGACATTGTAGTAGGCCATAAAAGACCTGCCTGGGCTAGACAAAATCTGCAGGAGGCAGAGGGACATGCAAATACTCGAGGTACATTCTGAGAAAGAAAGAGAACAAAGAGATTTTCGAGCAATTTTTAAGCCATGAGATACATCATTGATACTGAGCCTTATTTTCATGAAGAAGTGACAAGTCAACAGGTATGGCAAGATTCCATGGCAGAAGAGTATCAATCCATCTTGAAGAATGATGTGTGGGATATTGTTCCGAGACCAGAAGGGAAGTCTGTAGTAACTTCCAACTGGATCTATAATATCAAGAATGCATCTAATGATAGTGTCAAGAAATATAAAGAAATATTTGTAGCCAGAGGATTCTAGCAGGTGGAGGGAATTGACTATGAGGAGACATTTTCTCTTGTAGCCCAATACACTTCCATCTGTACTATTATTGCACTAGATGAAAAAATGGGTTGGAAACTACATCAGATGGATGTAAATACAACATTTATTAATGGTGAGATTGATGAATAAGTTTACATCGAGCAGCCAGAAGGATTCACGATACACAACGAGAAAACTCATGTGTGCAGGTTGAAGAAAGCCCTGTATGGACTAAAGATGGCACCTCGTGCTTGGTACCATAACATGGATGGATTCTTGATGAGTTTGGGCTTCAACAAGAGTGTTTCTGATCCAAACATATATTATCATGTTGTTTGTAATGAGTGCCTAATAATGGTCTTGTATGTGGATGACTTATTCCTCACCGGTTCAGAAATACTTATTGTTGAATGCAAGCAAGCATTGAATTTTGAATTCAAGATGAAGGATATGGGTATAATGCACTACTTCTTGGGATTAGAAGTGTGATAGAGGATTGATGATATTTTCCTAAGTCAAGGAAAATATACAGTGGATATATTGAAGAAGTTCGGTATGACAAACTGAAAATCCAAGCCTACACCAATGGTGATGGATTTGAAGAAGATGAACGATGATTCTACTGATTCAGGTGAGATTGATCCACATTTATACAAACAACTGATTGGATCATTGAGGTATCTCGTTAACAAAAGACCTGATATATTCTATGCAGTGAATGTACTTAGTTAGTTCACGAGTTAGCCGAGATAAACTCACTAGATAAAAACAAAGCATGTATTGAGATATCTACGAGGCACAGTTGGATATAGCATGAGATATGCCTCCAATGTAGACATGAGTTTGCAGGGATATGCCGATGCAGATTGGATAGGGAACACAATGGACCAGAAGAGCACATCTGGTTGTTGTTTTACCTTGGGGTCTACCATGGTTTCCTGGTGTAGCAGGAAAAAAAAAGCTCTATGGCCTTGAGTACCGCATAAGAAGAGTACACAACGTTGAGTGTGGCAGTCTGTGAAGCAGTGTGGCTTCGTAAGCTACTAACAGATTTATTATGAGATGGATCCTACCATTATTCATTGTGACAACTAGAGCTGTGTGAAGCTCTCTGAGAACCCTGTGTTTCATGATAGATCGAAACACATTGAGATAAAATATCATTATATTAGAGACATGGTTCAGAGGAAACAAGTACACGTGCAGTGCCTTCCTACACATGAGAAGATTGCATATATCTTCACCAAACCGCTTACCAAGACGAAGTTCGAGTACTTCCATGAGAGACTTGGCCTGGTGGTGAATGCCTCCCTAGCTGAGAGGGAGTGTTGATGATTAAAACTTCATGAGACATCCTCCATGACACAGACTGAGTGAGTCTCCCCGTGAGAGAGCCCATGTGTTGGTGTGCCCATGAGATGGGTGTGTCGTTCCTCTCTAGACTGAGATGAGACGATGTGTGCCCCTATGTGGGGTGAGGATGCCCATGAGATGGGTGTGTCATTCCTCTATGGATTGAGATGAATTGATGTGTGCCCCTGTGTGGTGTGAAGGTTCCCATGTGATGGGTGTGCGTCAGACTCTGGACTACGTTATTATGACTTGTGGTCTCCTGCCTTGTGGACTCAGTTGAGTCAAGCTTGAGATGGTACTCTAGATGATTCTCCTATGGACTTAGTGAGATAGAGATATGTTGAGTAGGAATTCCCTGTTGCTAAGCACAGTTGGATGTTCCCCTTGTGGTTGAGCACTAGTGGATGTGTGAGATCCTTGCTATATTGTCTGAGAGTAAGGTTTACCTGTAACCCCAATTTTGATGTAAAGGGTACAACTTGACTCTACCATATGTGAAATATAATTAATGTTTATTGTAATAATCAATTATTTTCTGAGTTATTGAGGTCGACCCTGTTGTGCCAACATACACACCTATTGTTGTGTCTAGTCTAGTATAAATAGAGGTGATTTCCCCATTGAGGAAACAAACTCTCACACAAGTCACTTGTCATTTGAAAATTTCAGCAAGTACATTTCTAGGGATGAAGTGCACACCTATATTGGGTGAAAGTTTCATGGTAATAGAGCACCCTCTTGTGTGCATTAGGGTTTCATGGTTGAGGGATATTCTCTTGAGAATACACCAAAGGATTGTTGGGTTTTTCTCCCTTGTTCAAAAGGGTTTCCTAGGATATTTCTTATGTTCTTGTGCATGTTATTTATTCTTGTGACCTTGGTTATTGTAGCAATTGTGAATGGTGTAGCTGCATTTGTTTATGGTTCAAGTACATGAATACAATGAAACAAACCTCATGCTTGAGCCAAGCATAGCGAAAATTCAACAATCAATTGGTAGATATTTTTGTCTTTGTTTTCTTCATGTTGGGATCATGTCATGGGGGCCTTATGCTTATATGACCTCTCGATATTGGTCCCTTTCTTTCTTGTAGTTTCTTATCCTTTATCCTCTAGCTATGGCTGGATTTCCTTCCCCTTATTGCTCACATCCAGAGTCATGTTCTATTATAAGTGGGTGCACTATTGATAGTCCAATATATATACCCCCTTAAAGTCCAAGCTATAAATCTTTTGCACCTCAACAACTACCTCATTCTCTTGTAGAATCTTGTTTGTTATCCAGATCTCGAATTCCCATGAAGAATGGAAGAGTCTTTCTCAAGATGCAACCACACTTTTTTTTCAATATCTCGACTCATGGACCAACACACTAGATTGATCACTATACATCATCTAACTGACCTAAACCATAACACACATATCCTGCCAACCACCAGAACAAGAATCCCATTGCTCGATGAAGTGGAAAAAGTCACTCAAAGGTGTTCACGTTCTTTCCAGTAAATTTATGATAGATTCCTAAATCCTTGTGATATCCTAGAGTTAAACCATTGTAATCCTATCTACATTATTGGTTCATTAATTTCCAAATGAGGTTGTGATTGTTCTCTTCAATAAAAAATATAGTGCATTAAGATCATTCGATCAATAGACAATAAATCAACAGTGATTAATTTCAAATCCAAAGAATGTATATGAATATGTTTAACAATATAATCATAAAGTTGTAAGTTCTATAATCAATAAAGGAAACAACATAATTGAAATAACAAGGGAAATTGTAAAACTAAATAAAGTTTGTTGAAGTAATTCTCATAACACAACTATAGGAAACTGTAATCTACTGCAGAATTGAAAGTACTAAAGCTAAATGGGTTCCTTTCATTCCATTGAGTGGGCCCTAATCAAGGTTATCATATTAACCATTAAGGAAATCACCAATTACTTAAATCTTGAAAAATGTTCTTCTTTATTCAGAAACTAAGAATCATAATAGAAAGAGTATCTCTATAATTTAGATTCACTATGGAAGTTGTTAATACCAAGAATAATTATCTCCTTTCTTCATCGTATCCTTATAATGAAAACTCTAACTAGATATTCAATCAATCCTTTCTTAAAGGATCATTGCCTCTTTGATTCCTAAAATTAAGGAAATTGTTTCAAGGGACTTGTTTTCTCGCTCCTACACTTCAAATGCCTGCTATACTGAATTGAATGAGGATCATGGATATTTGGTTGCTTTAAGTTCTTGAATCCCTTGTATATTTGAGAGGGAACATGATCACACTTTTCTCTCACGTGGAGATTGTTTTTCATTGGTGGATATTATCCCATGGAGGAGTCAAAGTTTTGATCTGCTTGCTTCAACATTAGTCCATAATATAAAAGATTCATAATCTCATTAAAAAATTCATATTCAGGATAAATCATATTACATAAAATTTTAGAAGTTAAACATTCATGAAATTCAAACATGCATAACCCAAATGTTTCATAGTTATCATAATCCTTAGATTTTTATGTAGGATTTAGTACCTTAGGACACAAAATAAATCACATAAGTTGTAAGATGGACCTTGAAATCCTACTATCTCTTGGCATGCTATCGCACAATATGTACATGCCCAAAGCCCAAGGCAAGTGGGACAAGATTGGCATAACATGGGGGTAATCCTATCACTGTCACCTCAATATGATACCTCTTTCTGTTTAGGAGAAGGATACATCCACTCCAAGGGAAACATCCCAATACCTAGTGGTTTGATGAAGGGAAAAGGATAAGGCAAACCACTCCTATCTATAGGTCACTAAAATCAGATCTATTTCTTGAAGGATGAAGCAAAAAAGGTGATATAAGATGTGCCTGCCCTTAACCAAGACAACAAGCAAACGTTATGGCAGTTTACAAGCAACAACTGGTATTAATGCTTCAACAAGACATTAAATTCATGAAAATAAATGCTAGCAGTCAATGTATGCAACAAATGACAAGTAGATAACAACAACAATAAATGTATAACAACTACAAGATGCTCTTCAGAAAATGCCTTTAAAGACAATGGAAATATTACACTTAACACTTAGAATGATAATATTATGTCATGAACAATGTATGAAGTGTTTAGCTAGCACTAGCATTTAAGTATGGAGGAAATTTGTTGATCTGAAATGATTGTGGCAGATAATGATAACACCAACAACGATAAAAGTATGACAACAACAAAGGATAAAAGTATGACAACAACAAAGTATCCTTCAGAAAATGCACTTAAATCGCAATGAGATGTAAGAATTTAACTCTTGAATGATAATACTATGTCACATGCAAATTATGAACTGATTTAGCTAGCAAATAGACTTGGATAGGCTGCTAAAGATGTCTATAACAATGATTATATTGACAACAAGTTAAGAGTTAGTAGTTTTAAGCTAGGTTAGTTAGGTTAGGTTAGTAAGATAACAAGTAGAAGTTGAGGGTGATGATTATTGTCAAGGAGATGAGGAAAGAAGACTAGTTCCTTGAAGAGGGTAATGGAGTCAAGTATGGCGATTGTTCCTTAAGGCTGATAACAAATGATTATGCTCAATTCTAAGAGGGAAAAATAATCCTAGGAGGAGTAGTAACTTAAGTCCTCCTAGGTTCTAGACTTTGAGAGGGGGTGGATAGGGTGTAGGCTCTTCTAGGCCCTAGCGCCTCCCTCTTCCTAGACTTGTTTGGGAGTAAAATTTTATGCAACAATAACTTTATCACAACCTCTAAAGTGCTATCATTTTAGGGATTTATAGATTTAACAAATTGCTAGATCAATTTAATGAAACTTGGCAAATATAAAGCAAGGAAGTAATACCTTAAGTTCCTTAACTTCTAGCATTAATTAGGAATTCAATTTCATAATATTATATGAGCAAGTAAACCATTCCATAACCATTGCAATAAATGATAAACTAGAATTTACTTACTTGCACCAAGAATAATCATGCAAAACAACACTAGATTTCCGTAAAACTTTATAAATTTAATCCAAGTTACCAAAAAATAAGCCTTCAAGAGAGATGCGCCTCACTATATCAGCCATATACCCCTCAAGAGGGAGGAAATTTCAGTCCTCTTGTCTCCAAGGACTTGTTATGATAAAAAATGTTAGAAAAACAGGACCGTGGAGAAATAAAATAAAACAAATGCATAAACAAAACACAGAAGATACACAATACAATAGAGACACATATTTACGTGGTTCACCCAGTGTGGGCTATGTCCACCAGAGAAATTTCCAGGTCCTTTCTTTATTATTATCCAACAAATGAAGGGATACAACCTACAACAAACCTGCTGTAATTTCCTCTTCTTTCTCTCACAGTCTCCTATCTTAGAATACAATATTCGCTATGATACATAGCCACAATACATTTCCCTCATAAGAGAGGGTTGCCTTCTAGGGAAAAAAACCCTAACATAACTTCTACTGTTAGATTTGCGACCTTATAATGAACGGTCTACATTTACAATGAAATTACAATATACTTTTACAAGGAAAATTTTCCTTCGGGGGCTTCGCCCCCGAACCCCCATCGATGGACGCTCCCCCCAAACCCCGTAGAGGGGGTAACCCTCCTCTACACTCCCCCACATGGAAGATTGTACATACTTCTGGGGTGTAAATACTTCATGGGGTATAAACATGGCTGAAAACAAAAGACCTCTGAATCAGGAAGATAATCAAGCACCACAACCAACAAAAAATATACTTTTTGTAGTTTATACCAAATCAGGCCCAAAATGAATTTAAATTCAAAATGGTTGGGTCAACCTTATCAATTCATCCTATTTTAACAAAATTAAACATAATTACATTTAAAAACCCATTAAGGGTGATGTCATGCTCCTCTACGGTGACATTGAGCCTCATGTGTGGGACGTTGAGCAAGAAAGATGCAATGTTAGGCCTCCAAAGTCCTTAATTCATGCCCACACATGCCATAAGCCTCATTAATTACTTCAAAATATCAAACCCTAGCCCTAGGTGATGTCTAGGGATATATTGGTAACATCTAGGGCCTCCAAGGGCTAACGTACTATCAAGAAATGCAAGACATTTCCACACTAATCCTAGTAGAAGGGAAGAAGAATTCCCATTCCCAGGGTAACAATTCCCATTGCCTCTCTACACCAAGATAACTTCACAACACTCACAGACTTGGTCAATGAGTCTGCTATGTTTTCCAATGTGTATACTTTCTCTAGTAGTACCTTGTTACTTTCCACCATATCTCTTACGAAATAGTATTGTACATAAATGTGCTTAGTTTTTGAATGATAAGCAAGGTTCTTTGCCATAAATTTTTCACTTTGACTATCGCAACTTACATTCGTAGCTCTCTACTCAAACTCGATTCTTGAACACAACCTTTGAATCCATATTGCTTCTTTGCTTCCATGAGTTGCCACCATGTATTCAACTTCTGTTGTCGAAAAAGCTACAACCACCTATCACTTACTCATACAACTTATTTCTCCAACGAACATGTTGAAGACATATCTGCTGGTCGACCTCCATTAGGTTTACCATTCGAGTACCAGTTGGCCTCCATTTAGTCTCTAGTCGATCGTCTCATGCCTACACTTCGACCTCTTGTCAGTTGACTTGTTGTTGATATATTCGACTTCGAATTTACCCGGTGGACTTCCTCGACCTTTGACTTGATGTCAATGTTGTCGATATACCTCGACCTCGACCATTAGTCGACTCACCTCGACTAGACTTTCACTAAAAATAATATAAAATCCCAACATGTACAGGTGGGAGGAGCTAGGTTCGAACCCTCTATCTAAGCCTATCAAAGTGTCTCCAAAGGAAACAACTTCCTTCTTCATGGTACAAGTCAATAATATACTTCATGCCCCTTTCTTGGGGTTTCAACGTTCATCCATGGGATTTAGGCCCTCATGAAGGTTCGAACTGATCATCTCCTCATGGATATTTGTCCATCGGGAAAAGTCATGTAAAGACAACAAGTACACCCTCCGGGGGTTCATGAGTCACAAGTATCATAGCAAGTAAATCACATCTAATAATCAAAACACCCGAACATGTGCATTAAACCTCCCTAACCCAAACAAATTCTTAAAGACATTATACAATTTGCCAAATTTAGGTTTGGAGAGGGTCTCAAGATGTCCTATTGGGTCAATAACCCCTAAGTCTAGGGTTTTTTCCAGGTGGAACCAATAGTATTCATGTGTGTGTATGAGATGACGTGGGGTATACCTTTGGGCATGGGGTTCATGTGATGCTAGGGATTGTAGAGTCTTACCTATTGGTGCCTTTGTGGAGGGTAAGCTGCACCTTTCCATTAATGAAATTGTTTCCAATACCATTTATTGCCATTTTCACTTTTTATCTTTTCATTTTATTCTCTTTTTATGCTTCAAGAAACTAGTTGAAGGCCACTATCATGGCTTGGTGACCAGGTGTGACAGTGTCATTCACAAACACTTCACATATATGAGAAGGATGGCTCATGATGAGACCCCCTTTCTCTTCGCTATGCAACCAAGAGCCTCTACCTTGGCTTGGTTATGAGATAATGGTAATTTCATACTGCTATATGTTTATGATCATGATAGGTTAGCTTGTGATGAGACCTCCTATCCACCAACTAGTACCTTGAATATTTTAATTTATTTTTTGTGGGTCCCCTTTTCTTACTGAGAAGCGTTTCAATGCTTTCTCGATAATCTTTGGGCGAAGCCTCTCGAAGGTTTCAAATTTCTCTCTTAACTTTTTCCAACTACTTTTACCCTCCGGGCTTTTAGCCCCTTCTTCCCATGAGGTAAGGTACAACCCTTCCTAGTTGAGCTTATCCCAATCCCCAAAATATGGGGAGATGGAGGGAATAGAGATGGAAAGTTGTAAGTATGGTGGGAATAGACAATGACTCTTCAAGGGTCCATCCAGTACAAACCTATCCTAAAGGGAACCAACTTACTAGGGCACCATGTCACCCTCCTAGGTTTAAATGAGCCCAAGAGCATAAATACCAAGAAAACGTTTTGAAATCAAGAAATATTAAATACAACATATTCAAGTGATTCAAATATTGGAGTGATACATACCATGATACCCAAACTTATTACCTCATGGAGAAATACCCGTTGCCTCCTGGGACTAGGCCGATGTGATGGAGACTACTGCTGGCGATGTGTAGACTGTATTGAAGCTAAAAAGAGGGGCCCTCCGGGGCCATGGTCAAATCATCTAGCTCTCGTTACTCCATGTCTGGAACCTTTTGACCTTGAGACATGATCTCCTTAGTTATGCCTATGATAGGGGATAACATGGCCCATCATTACCCCCCAACTTGGAGGTTTTGTACATCCTTTTGGAACCAAAAAATGTCCCCCACAAATGTCCTTTTACTTTTCCCTCTCTACTGGTCCATCGTGCTGATCCTTGCATGTTTTTCTAAAATAATATGCTAAAAACTATGTGATGGAATCCTGGTTGTGATATCCTACTATCTACTCCATTGATCTCCATCTCTTCCTTTCTTTCTCCTCATCCAATTCCCCCATAGGTGTAGGGTGTAAAAGGAGAGGAGGATTGAACTTAAGTCCAATACATTCGAGCTTCATATTTCTTATGGTATTCCCTACTTGGATTCAATAGAATTCCCCCCCTTTGTTTTTCTTCTAATATAGGCATCAACTCTATATTTGATTCCAAGGTCATATGTATTTTGATCACTTCCTTAGGCCTTACTTCTTTGACATTGATTCATATATGGTTGCTTATTTCTTCCTCGTCATACTTTTGTAGTTCAACAACTCTTATATACTCATGGTTAATCCAAGAGAATAATGATCCAAGCTATAAATATCCTACATAAGGGTTTGTTGACCATTAGAGGTGTGGTATCACATAACTGTGAAGGTACAACTCACTTAGATATTCTCTTTCATCTTCACCACCTTGTTTGCATGTTTCTATGAACTCTTTGGGTGTATCAACTTAGTAAGGGAGCTGGTCAACTATTCTTCCCAATTGCAATTTGTGCCATTTTCTTTAAGGAAAAGAGTACACACCTTGAATAGAGGCCTGCAACTCAACATTTCCTTAGATAACTCCACCATCTTGGAAATGGAGGATTCCAAAATTTCAATATTTCACTTTTGTTGGTCAATTCTTCTTTGTACCTTTCTAGATAAAATCTCATATTTTCTTTCTCTAGTCGTCTCTTGCTATCCATGTGCTACATTTTCATGATCAATAACTTCTCTTGTAGGTTTTCTAATTGTTTTTCAATATGAAATTGGTTAATTCCTTCACTAGTACCTTCCATTTCTACAATAGTTCTCCATTTGAGGGCTTTAGCCTTGGCCTCTTCTAATTCATCCATAAGATTCTATACTTTTGCCTCATTCTTGTTGGTAATTTTTTTTCTTTGTACCTCTTTCAAGTCTTTGGTTGGACTAGGGAAAGCGTATTCCTCTATATTCACAGGGGTGGTAGGTAGAGGGGTGATTTCTAACTTCTTAACTATTTGAGACGTATTTATAACTCTTTTTCTAGTGGAATATTCTCTTTTCTTTGTGGAGTGGCTCTTTGCCTTGAGTTTCAGAGGGTGGTTGTCAGGAATACCATATTAATCAACATGGAATATAACTCTATATCTTACTCCTATATGTTGGTTATCTTTTGATTTTTATTCTTCCTATTGGTTTCTACCTTACCTTATTTCTTCTTTCTCCCAGAGTATCTGATGGGGTTGGTTTCTTTGACTGCTTCATGGAGGTATATAAATTATTCTTTTCTCATTTTGATGAAATACTCCCATGAAAATTTTGGACGTTGTCTTTGCAGGGAACCACATACATTTATTTTCATTAACCCATGGTGGGATAACACTTCTTCCTTAACCTTTGAATTTTGACACTCATTTCCTTCGAGGATTGTAGTAAGAAGGTTACACTAAGGTTCTCTTCAGGATTTTGATGAAATATATTTATTAACCGCTTGAGAAGTCAAAAGTGGTAATAATATACTATACTTAACCTTCCTTCACAAGTAATTTACTTCAAGAGGTGATATGCTACCTCATCTCATGGTTAAGGTAAACGATTCCTTTTCACCCCATTTTTTTCCTTCTACTTCTTCATAGCCGAGAAGGAATTGTTAGATGAGTAATTTGGGTAATTTGGGTAAGTTCATGCAAACTATTAATGAATACGCGAGTTTTGAGAAGATGTGGCATATCTTAATTATGGTTTGCATGAGTAAATATGCATGTAGCATGTTGAATATTTGCAGTTATTAGAGATGTTGTATTTTTCATTGGTGTTTGTGGATAATATACTTATATGTCTGGGATAGAAGAAAAAATAGAGAGATTGAACCATAGAACTAACTCTATCTCGAACATATAGTCAATAAATTTTAAATAACTAACTAACTTGTACAAGAAGGAAGGAGACCAACCTGGATCCTATCATTCCTCATGCAAATCCTTTCTCTGTTAGGAAATGCTGAACACTTCCACACTAAACCTAGCAGAAGAGAGGAAGAAAGATTTAATCAAGAAATTAAATGACAAAGAAAACACACAATACAAATATATTTAATGAAACCCAAATGAGAAAATCAACATTCCTTGAGCGTTTTTCTCTCTTGTTGTCTTATTCTTCAGAATAAAAGGTTACATACCTAACCTTGGTCTACACCTAAGACACAATCAACATCATACCTTCTTGATTTACACAAGAGAAACCCTTTAGCTAATTCAACTTACATCTACATGACCAACAACCTCTAAAATGATTTATCGAAAGATTATATTTTACAACATTACAACACGCCTTTTTTATAAGGTTTATAGTATGAAAAAACCTAAATAAAGGATCCCCAAAAATGGTTACATATCCTTGTAGATCATTGGATTCAAATCATGCGAATCTTGAGATTTTTTTACAGTCGAATCTAAGTCAGTTTACCAGTCGATTACCAGTCGATCTCCATTTGGTCTTCAGTCGGTTTCCATGAGCTTGTCTGTTGGCCTCTTGTCGGTTGACCTCTTTGACTTGCTGTCGATTTCTTTGACTTCAAATTTACCCGGTTGATCCACCTCGACATTCAAATTGCTATCAATTTCTTCGGCTTTGAATTTACCTGGTTGATTCACCTCGACCTTCAACTTTCACTGCAAAGAATATAACAACCCAACATTATCCCACTTGTTGTCTTCTTTGTTGAAACTAAGATATTTATGAACTCTCATTCACCGACCCAGGGAAACAATGCCCATTGCCTCTCTACACCAAGAGAACTTCACAACACTCACATACTTGTTCAAAGAGTCTGCTATGTTTTCCAACATGTCTACTTTCTCCAGGAACACCTTGTTGCTTTCCACCATGTCTCTCATGAAATGGTATAGTACATCAATGTGATTATTCTTGGAATGATAAGATGGGTTCTTTGCCATAAATATTGCATTTTGACTATCGCAACTTATATTCATAGCTCTCTACTCAAACCTGATTCCTGAACACAACCTTTGCAACCATACTGCTTCTTTTCTTGCATGAGTGGCTGCCCTGTATTAAGATTCTGTTGTTGACAAGGATACGATCACATGTTGCTTATTCATCCCATTGATTGCTCCAATGAACATATTGAACACATATCCACTGATTGACCTTTAGCAATCCAAATCTCCAGCCCAATTGACATCGACAAAGCCATGTACATTTAATTCATTGTCACCTCCAGGTTTTCCTTGGTAGCATATAACATAGTCTTTTGTGCCACACAAATACCTGAATACTCTCTTGAAAATTGTCCAGTGCTCCTTTCCAGGTGTCGACATGTATCTACTTGACACTCCCACTGCATGGGAAATGTTTGTTTGAGTGCAGACCATCACATACATTAGACTACCAACAACACTTGCATAGGGAACACATGCCATGCCCTCTATTTCCTCCTGTGTCTTTGGACACTGTTCAATAGTTAGCCTTGCTCCCATAGGAATTGAAACATTCACGGGTTTTCAATCCTGCATGTTGAAACGTTTCAAGATTGTTTCAATATACTTCTTCTGGTTCAACCAAATATTTCTTGTTGCTTGATCTCTCTTGATCTCCATTCCCATAATGAAGTTCAGTGCACCAAGATCCTTCATGTCAAACTTGGAGGATAGATTCTTATTACCTCCTTTATTGTGTTCATGCTGTTACCAATCAACAACATGTTGTCAACATACAATTCAACATATATGAAATGCCCACCTTCTTCTTTGAAATATATGCAGTGATAATATTTTCTTCTGACAAATCCCAAACTAAGGATGTATGTGTTGAAATTTTGGTACCACATCCTTGGTGATTTCTTTAGACCATAAATGGATCTTTTCAATTTGCACACCAAATATTTATTTCCCCTTACTACAAATCCTTCATGTTGTTTCATGTAGATTTCTTCTTCCAGGTCCCCATGTAGGAACACTGTATTTACATCCATCTATTCTATTTCTAGATAAAATGTTGCAGCCAAAGACATTAGTACTCTAATGGAAGTCAATTTTGCAACATGGGGAAAAATCTCACCGAAGTCGACTCCTTTGAATTGGGAATATCCTTTCACTAACAATCGAGCTTTGAATTTCTCGACTTGACCTGCGATGCTCATTTTCTTCTTGAATACCCACTTGCTACCAACAAGATTTATTCCATTTGGTAATTCGACTAAATCCCATTTCTCATTCTTATGCAAGGATTCCATCTCTTCAACCATGGCATCCTTCCAGAGTTTTCCTTCTGCTGAGTCGATTTCCTCCTCGATTGAATTGGGATATTCATTAGTGGCAATTAGCAAAAATGCAGAATGAAATTTGGGTGGACTATACATTTCAATTGGTTTTCTTACTCGTTATGACATCCTTACAATTGGGGTAGATTGTTCCACCTCTTCTTCTGATTTAGTTGAATCATATGAATCAACTTCTTCATTCCTCAGTTCACATCACACCTTCTTTGGATTATTCTCTATTTGAACCATCACTTCAGACTTAGACTTCCTTCTGACTTCTATGAAGACCACATCTCAACTGTACACTGTTTTCCTTGATGCAGGATCCCAAATATTATATCCTTTCATTCCTTCTTTGTAGCCAATGCAATAACACTTGAATGCCTTCTTGTCCACCTTGCTCCTCTTTTCCTTGGGAACATGCACAAATGCATTACAACCAAATATTTAGAGATCTGAAACTGAAGGATTCTTACTAGACCATACCTCATGTGGAGTCATGTCGACTAGTGCTGAAGAAGGAGACATATTCATTATATATTTCACAGTGTTGACTACCTCTGCTCAGAATTCTTGTGCGAGCCGAACACCACTGAGCATGCTCCTTTCCTTATTTATCAATGTTCTATTCATTCCCTAAAAAAATCCATTTTGTTGTGGGGTATAAGGTGTGATATTTTGGTTTGCTATGACACACTGCTTACAGAACTGATGAAATTCCTTTCCACATAATTCAACACTGTTGTTAGTTCTCAACACCTTAATCTCCTTATCTGTTTGGTTTTCTACAAGAGATTCAAACTCTTCGAATTTATTGAAAACCTATGATTTCTTCCTCAGGAAATATATCCATGTCTTCCTGGAAAAATCATCCATGAAGGGGACATAATACATGGATCCACCAAGTGAAAGCACCGAAACAGGGCCAAACACATCACTATGAACCGGTTCTAGAATCCTTGTGCCCTTGTCGCTCCATATGGGAACCTCAACCAACTTTCTTTTCCATATATACAATGTTCAAAAACATCAACTTCTAAATTACATTTAGGAAAATATTCGACCATACCTTTGTTATGCATAGCTCGAAGTCCTTTTTCTCCAATATTTTCCATCCTCTCATGCCATAGAATGGTTGGGTAGTTTTTATGAGGACTTGTCGATTCGTGTTGAATCGACTTAGCTCGAGTCGAGTAGAGTAGAGTCAATTTCGATTCAAATTCAGGAACAACGATGTTGTTGCATCTAGTCGAGTTGGCATTCCCTGATAACTTGTATAGGGTTCTAATCCAAACTCCTTTCATTAAGACCATCACACCTTTGACCATATTGTACATATCCTTATGAAATAGAGTGTGCACCCATTCATCACTTATCTTGATAAAAGATATCAAGTTTCTTTCCAAACCTAGAATGTGTAGCACACCTGGAAGGGTTCTACTCCTTCCATCCTTTAGTGTCAGTCAAAATCTTCTTCATCTGACAATTTTGGTTGTCGAGTAATCCCCCAAGAACACATCTTCTCCTTCATATCGTTCATATTCACATGACCATTCTCTATGTGGTGCCACATGATAGGATTCTCTTGATTCGATCAACCAAACATCTTGATCCGACTATGTACTGGTCAATGATGGGTATATATTGCCTCCCTTATCTTGATTCATATTTCTCTCAGTCGACTGCTTCTCATCAGATCTTGTATTGGATTTGATTTTCTTTGAATTGCATCCCATTTTGTGTTGGACAACTGAGAGGGGGGGGTGACTTAGTTGTTACTGTGATTAAACAATTATGCCCCTTTTAAACTCTTTACAGAACACTCAATGATGATCATAATAATACAGGGAAGTCAGCAATAGAATATTCAAAAACATCAATCACACACATGAAATATATAGAGATATATATTTCCTGAGGAAACCCATAAAGGGAAAAACCTCTTTTTCTTGATATGATAAGTAATCTTTATTTTCTATACATTATCATTCTTAGGAGCTCCAAATCCCTTTGACGATACCACCTATGTTTTACAAGCAACAACTTGTTGAGAGAACCAACTCTCTGGTTTCTCTAGCACCCACTAGAAGGAAGCACCAACTCCCTGGTTTCTCTAGCACCCACTAGAAGGAAGCACCAACTCCCTGAGTGTTCTAGCACCAACTGGATGGAAGCACCAACTTCTAGTTACATAGGCACCAACCTGTATAACAAAGAACAATAGTTCTCCCTTGTGCCACCTTGCCACCTTGGTTTTTCTGGCTGCAACCAGATGGAAGCTACAACTCCCTGTGTTCAAGCACCCACTTGAAAATCTGATGACAACAGTCCTCCCTAGAACCTCCCTATAACCCTGAAATATAAATATTTTCTTCTCATAAATTTATCATAGTGATATAGTATTTATCAATGGCTTACCAGTCTCATCACTATTCTACTACACTGCTTATCTCTGCCTGCATTAGTGTCTTCCTTCTCGCATCTTCTTGAGCTTTTTGATCTTATGATCTGTCTCTGTATGTGCACCTTGACTTTCTCTTCCTCTCTAAGATATGCATTTTTTCCCCTTTCTTCTTCTGTGATTTATGCTCTGTGTCTTATTTCAATTCTATGCAATACACCTCTTCTGTGCGTTTCAACTCCTGCACACATCATGCTTCTACCCGCATGAATCACTCTCAATAGCAGTGTAAATATCTTCTCTATTCTGTGTATATTTATCATGCCTAGTCCTCTGCCATATCATCCATGCAACTCAATGTCTTCTATGGAAATTATACTGAGTCTGTTCGTCATCAGTGGCTTATCCTAAGATTGTTTTCCTTCTCGAGCAGTGCGGCACTTCGTCTTCTTTGTCACAGTTCAACTTATCCTTTCTGTTGCAGTTACCGAATTTGTAACTTTTCCATCTGTCAATTGTCTCTATGATTAATCTTCATTCCATTGGCAGTTACCTCAAGACTCTTCATCTCCTCTGGCGATCACCTTGTATCTCCTCGATTTCTTTGGCCGATACAATCACTCCATTTTGGCAGTTACAACTAGTCAATTATGGATTCTTTGGCTTCTAAGCCCCTTCCTTCATGTGACCTCTGGTGATGACCATATGCCTATTCTAAAGTCACTTCCCGAGCTCCATTTAGTGAGTGCTAGATCCTTTTCATGATATAACCTTGGGCTATGAAATTCACGTGACCACGCAATTGCGGGCACGTCCATAGGCAGTTTGAGGGAAACCCGCTTTTCACCCCGCAATTCACTACGATCCTCCACGCGTCCTTTCTCCAAAACCATGGTTTCGATTGCGGCCCACTAATAAAAAATTAAGGCCCGAGCATGTTCTGGCCTCGCAATGAGACGAGATCGTTGATCTCATGATCTTAATGGTGCTCCTTTGATCAACGGATTTGATCTATCTTCCTTTCCTACCTTATTTCCTCTGTCCATGTGCAATTCTTAGTCTCAATGATTAGGTGACATGTGGCCCTCCAAACCAATAGACAAGATCAATTTCACCTTTTGGGCTTCAAGAGTTTTGATTCTCAAAATCCTCTTTCTCCCAGAGAATTTCACTCAGATTCCATGATCCAATGACACGTGTCCCTTTTGGATCAACGGTCACAATCCCTTCGGGTATTCGGGGTTCGACAATCTCAACTCTCAACTTTCCTTCATCCTTCCTTTTCTTTTTCCTGGAGCTGACAATACACTGATGCATGTCCTCTTTAATCCAATGACTATCCTCCACTATGGGACTTCGGCCTTTGACAATCTCAAACATTTCTCCTTCACGGTTTCTCGGAGTAGTTTCACTCGGTGTTCACGATCCAAGGATGTGTGTCCCTTTTGGATTGACGGTCACAATCCCTTCGGGTATTCAGGGTTCGGAAATATCAACTGTCAACTTTCCTTTGGAGTGATTTCACTTACTTACGTCACTTGATGACATGTCATGAGCCTAGTAGCTGCCACATGACACTCAAATTTGTGATTTCCACGTACTTGAAATTCCAAATCAACTTGACACTTGTCATTGTCTAATTGCGCCACGTGTCCTTACTGACGTGGATCCTCATGTGGCACAAGTTCTTCTCTTGGATCTAATGGTTTTCCTAAATCTTGGTGTATCTTAGATCGACGACTGAGAGTGACTTCGGACCTTTGTCCTTCAAGACTTCGAGAATTTTGACATTTTTTGGTGGTGAAACTCTTGAAGCAATTCTCCTAGAGTGACGCAAATTGCTTACGTCACTTGTTGACATGGCACGGGCCAATTTATTCTTGACACTTGTCATCATCTAATTATGCCATGTGTATTCGCTGATGTGGTCTGCCACATATCCTTACTGATGTGGTCTGCTGATGTGATATGCTAATGTGGTCTTCTGACATGGTTATTTGACCAACAACACTGATCCAACGATCCTTGTATGTCCTCCAAATCCAATGGTCCTTATTCATTTCAGATTTCTGGGCTTTGGGTTTTTATAATCTCAAGCTTTCTGGAGCATAACCTCCTCGTATCATTATATCCAGAGTGAATCATGTTCATTGTTCATAATATTAGATTGACGGCTCGATATTTCTGCGATGTCGCTCTTCTGGCGTATCATGTCCTTCCACTTCAAACTGATCTGACGACTATCATTTACTCTGGATCTCCATCTCTCTGAAATTTGGGTTTTTCAAGTCTCAAACTGAAAAATCCTCGAAGTGATTTACTCCAGAGTTGAGGATTGTGTGCCACCTGTCAGTCTTGACGATGGACGGTCCCTTCTTACTTCGGGACTTCGGGACTTTGACAAGTTTTCTCTCATACACTCATCCAAAGGCTTAAACTTCATGCATTTATTTCTGGATCCAACGAATGTTGATCCTCAGTGCTCAGATCCAATGGATTAGATATGTACTTCTCCTCTGCACTTTCTCTGGTCATTGGGCATTGATCTAACGGTCATCGGGTATTCGAGATTGGTGATCCAATGACCATTATCTTTCTTCCTTCTGAGCTTTCAGATTTCTATGACTTAGAAGGTTTTCTAAGTGTTCAAAGGTATCGACCTTTGCTCCTCCTGCGAGTCCTTCTCTTGGACCTCAACTACACTTCTGGAAAGCGCAAAGTTCTATCTCTTATGAGATTTGATCTCTACATACTGTTCGCCCCTACTCTTTAGCTTACGCTTCCTTCTGCTCCTCCTTCTATTATTTCCATCAATGACAAGCACACTCTTCCTGTAAACATGCCAACAATCTCCCCCTTTGGCATTGATGGCAACCCTGACTGGCTGTGCTATTCTACTTGGACCTCCAACTATAGCATCCAGACCACTCCTTTTCTCCCCCTTTGACATCAATGTCAAATAAAACACTCTCCTATTGAGTTGTTGCAGTAATTTGCGGAGGTATCAATATTCAACCAACACATACTCCCCCTGACAGGATGGAATCTCTTAGGTTGATAATGGGGTTTAGTAAAGATGTCTGCAATTTGTTCTGTGGTTGGAATGTAATGAACTTGAACAATCTTATTGGTGACCCGCTCTCTCAGAAAATGGTATTTTATGGGGACGTGCTTGGTCTTGGAATGAAATACTAGATTCTTGGACCTGTTCATATTCAGCTTCAACTGTGTCCTCTGTAGTATACTCAAGATTGCTCATCTCTCTTACTATGACTCCTTCATCAAACTTTTCTTGTCATAACTGAATGACTCCCCCTGTCACTCTTCTCTCTCTGGTTCTGACTGCTCTTCCCCTTTGGTAAAATATTAACTCTTTTTGACAAGGTATTTCCTCTTGTTATCTCTACAAGATGTCATGTATATCATTTTTGTACATCAGAATGTTGTTGTTGCAGATGTCACTGTCCTACTGGAACACTGCGCAATTGTAGCTCATATTTTTCAAACAAACCTTGGATCTACCCATTGATCTTCATTGATCTCTAACCAGATGTATTCATCTTTATCCAATATGATTATTTACTGTACATTGCTCTAAATTCATCTGAGAAAGTTTATACTATGGTTGTCACATGACTGCAATTATTTTTGCAACAATTAACTTCAATCATGTTCACTTGTTCAGTCTTTGTTGTCCACATTTGTGAGTGTACTGGTTTCTTGAAATTTGTTTTCTAATCTTCTATTACAACAAATTCATTTTTCTTCTATGATGCTTACAATCCAAGGCTTTTATGACCATATTCATCACAAGGAAAAATAAAAACCGTTACAAACACTCTCATACCTCCTTTGATTCATCCATGAAGGTGTCTCTCTTTTAAACTTACTTTGAGGTGCATGAGTAGATTTTGGGTGTCTTTCTTGATATGATCTTATAAAGGTATTTCTTTCATTCTTTGAACATGAAGAACCTGAGTCATACCTGCTTTCCCTTTTTACAAATGAAGGACTTGCATCAGGTTTCTTAGGAGTATTGATTTCCTCCTTGTTGTATCCAAGACTGGATTTGTCATTTGGTGATCTTTGACTATCCAAGATCTCATCCAGGATCATGGAACTTTTCAAGAACTTGATTTGGGTGTTTGAATTCTCAACCTTCTTTCTAATATTCACAACTTCTGCTTCTAGCTTATGACATGATTCTTCTTCTACTTCTTCCATGGGATAAATGCTAACAGAACATTCTTTTATTGTATCTAAGTCTTCTTCTTTTCTTGCATGGGGGATTCAATATCAACATTATTATCTATCCTTATGCTTTTACTTATACATAGAGACTTTTCCTTGTCTCCAGTCATGTGATTGGAACATCCACTGTCTAAATACCAAGGGTCTTTTTGTTTTTGAGCTGAAAATACTAGACCACATTTTTCACTATCTTTCTTTTTCCATGTGCTGGCATTTTTACCTAAGGGTTTTATCCTTGGATCTTCTTTGTAATTCTTCATATGGAAATGTGCAACCTTGTGACCAAAGTTATGAAAGTTATAGCATTCAAGCTCATTGTTCAATAGGTCAAAGCGATTGGTGTAGCATTGTTTACTCATTGATTGTTCAGTATTTCTTGACCTCCTCAGTTGCATGTCTCTAAACTTAATTTGATCATTTGCAATCTGTGGTTGTTTGTTGCTTGGCTGTCTCATTCTTTGTTGTGGCATATATTTATTCCTTGGGTGTCTTGATTTCTCATGTCTAAATCTTAAGAAAAAATTTACAGCTTTGTGGCCAAAGTTAGAACAACAGAAACAATATCCATAGAAAAAATCTTTGTACCTGGAAAATGGTTGTCTTCTTTGAGCAGGTCGATTTCTTCCATGCTGATGATTTCCTTGAGTAGAGGGTGTATTATTTCTTTGTTCTACACATTCAGTTCCAACACCTTTTTCTTAACTCCTCCTTGGTGGTTGATTATCTTCCTTTGTTTTTGGAGGTTTGATGTTGTCATTGGTTGGAGATTTGACAAACTTGATGGGTTATTTATTTCTTGGCTGAACACTACTTGATCCCTCTTCATAACTAAAACTAGTTTTAAAATTTGGATTCCTTTGCTAATTCAGAATGGTGGCTAGTCCTTCTGAGGCTTTGATACTTGACAGATTCTGGTGATACAAGGCTTTAAACTTCTCCAACTCTTTTCTAGTTTTTACTACTTCTTCTTCCATAGCTTCACATCTTGCCTTCTTCTCTGATAACTGTTGTTTCATAATGTCCTCTATTTTCTTTGCCTCTTCTAATTCCACTTTTAGAAAGGCAAAGTCTTCATCAGGTTTTTTACTGCCTTTCTCGAACTGTATCAACAATTGTTTTTGCTTTCTCTTCTTAAGTATGAGTCTGCCAATCTCTTCCAAAGCGCCGATCAACTCTCCTTCCAACTCAACCACAACTTCTTCATCATCAACATCACTTCCTATTCTTTTATTATCATAATCCTCTTTGTCCATAAGCACAGATTCATTTACCTTATATTCACAGGAAGAGTCACTATCTGTGTCTTTTGAAGAGTCATCATTGTTTACACATAAACTTTTATTTTTATCAAATCTTTTGTATTTGTAGTTCTCTTCACCTTTAGAGTTCTAGTCCTTCTTCTTGTGTGGACACTTAGATGAAAAGTGACCTATCTTTCCACAATTAAAATATTTGAAGGGAAACTTGCCTTGGTATCTACCTGATCCTTTCTTTAGTCTTCTCACAAATTTTGCTTCAATTTCATTAGGCTCATAATCCTCATTCTTATCATCTTTAAATGATGCTTCTCTAGTGGTAGATTTATCTTTACTAATCCTCATTTCATAATCAGTTAGAGTTCCTAGGAATTGATCAATAGACAGAGTCTTAAGATCATTCAGTTCTTCTATTGCAAAAACTTTTGGATTGAATCTATCAGGAAAAGATCTTAAGATCTTTTGAACTAATAATACGTCTTCAATCTTCTCACCAAGACCTTTCATGTCATTCACAAGCTCCTCAACTCTTAAGAAAAAATTGTTAACTATCTCATCCTCATTCATATTTAGTTGTTCAAACTGTAATCTGTAGGTTTGAAGCTTGACATCCTTTACCTTCTCATTAGCTTCATAACTTCTAATGAGTTTGTCCCACATTGCTTTGGCAGATTCTAAGTGCATAAATTTTACAAATTCTTCTTCTGCAAGCCCACTCAGAATAACATTCATAGCCTTAGTGTTGAAGTTGAATTCTAGCTTGTCATCCTTATTAGCTAGTACAACTGGCTTTACATAACCAATCTCTACCACATCCCATACATATGCACCTAAATCTATTATGTAGGTTCTCATCTTAACCTTCCAGAAGCCAAAGTTCGTTCCATTGAATAGGGGGGCCTTATTGGTTGAAGTTCCTTCATGAATTGTCGTGTTTAAACTTACTGATCTACCTTTAAATAAAAGGAACCCACTCTGATACCAATTGTTGGACAATTGAGAGGGGGTGTGAATCAGTTGTTAATGTGATTAAAAAATTATGCCCATTTTAAACTATTTATAGAACACTCAATGACGATCAAAATAATGTAGGGAATTAAGCAATAGAATATTCAACATCAATCACACACATGAAATATACAGAGACAGATATTTCCCGAGGAAACCCATAAAGGGAAAAACCTCTTCTTATTGATATGATAAGTAATCTTTATTTTCTGTACATTATCATTCTTAGGAGCTCCAAATCCCTTTGAGGCTACCATCTCTATTTTACAAGCAACAACTTGTTGAGAGCACCAACTCTTTGGTTTCTCTAGCACCCACTAGAAGGAAGCACCAACTCCTTGATTTCTCTAGCACCCACTAGAAGGAAGCACCAAATCCCTGAGTGTTCCAACACCAACTATATGGAAGCACCAACTTCCAGTTACACAGGCACCAACCTGTATAACAGAGAACAATAGTTCTCCCTTACACCACCCTGCCACCCTGGTTTTTCTGGCTGCAACTAGATGGAAGCTACAACTCCCTATGTTCAAGCACCCACTTGAAACTCTAAGGACAACAGTCCTCCCTAGCACCTCCCTACCACCCTGAAATATAAATCTTTGTTTCTCATAAATTTATCACAGTGATACAATATTTATCAATGGCTTACTAGTCTCATCATTGTTCTGCTACACTGCTATGCTCTGCCTGCATCAGTGTCTTCCTGCTCACATCTACTTGAGATTTGTGATCTTCTTCTCTGTCTCTATATGCGCACCTCAACTTTCTCTTCCTCTCTCAGATATGCATTTATGTTCCTTGCTTCTTCTGCACTTTATGCTCTGTGTCTTATTTCCATTCTATGCGCTACGCCTCTTCTGTGTGTTTCAGATCCTGCACACATCATGCTTCTACCCGCATGAATCACTCTCAACAACAATGAAAATATCTTCTTTTTTCTACGTATATTTATCATGCCTAGTCCTCTGCCATATCATCCATGCAACTCATCGTCTTCTATGGTAGTTATACTGAGTCTGTTCGTCATCAATGGCTTATCCTAAGATTGTTTTCCTTCTCGGGCAGTGCAACACTTTGTCTTCTTTGTCACAGTTGAGCTTATCCTCTTTGTTGCAGTTACAAACTTTGACACTTTTTCATTTGTCAATTGTCTCTATGATCGATCTTCATTCCACTGGCAGTTACCTTGAGACTCTTTAGCTCCTCTAGCGATCACCCTGAAGCTCCTCGAGTTCTTTGGCTGATACAATCACTCTGTTCTTGCAGTTACATCTAGTCAATTATGGTTTCTTTTGCTTCTAAGCCCCTTCCTTCATGTGACCTCTAGCGGTGACCATATGCCTATTCTAAAGGTGCTTCCCGAGCTCCATTTAGTGAGCGCTAGCTCCTTTTCACGTATGACCTTGGGCTATGAACTTCACATGACCACGTGATTGTGGGTGCATCTGTAGGCGGTTTGAGGGAAACTTGCTTTTCACCCTGCAATTCACTATGAGCCTCCACGCGTCCTTTCTCCAAAACCGTGGTTTCGATTGTAACTCGCTCACGAAAAATTAAGGCCCGAGCATGTTCTGGCCCTGCAATGTGATGCGACCGTCGATCTCATGATCTTGATGGTTCTCCTTCGATCAACGACTCTAATCTATCTTCCTTTCCTTCCTTCTTTCCTCTGTCCACGCATGATCCTTAGTCTCAATGATAGGGTGACATGTGGCCCTCCAAACCAATGGATGAGATAGATTTTTCCTTTCAATATTCGATAGTTTTGATTCTAAAACTCCGCTTTCTCCCAGAGCATTTCACCTGGAGTCCACAATCCAACGACGCGTGTCCCTTTTGGATTGACGGTCACAATTCGTTCGGGTATTCGGGGTTCAACAATCTCAACTCTCAACTTTCCATCATCCTTCCTTTTCTTTTTCCTAGAGCTGACAATCCACTGACGCGTGTCCTCTTTAATCCAATGACTATCCTTCACTTAGAGAATTCAACTTTTGAAAATCTCAAACCTTTCTCCTTCACGTTTTCTCGTAGTAGTTTTGCCTGGAATTCATGATCTAATGATGTGTGTCCCTTTTGGATCAACAGTCACAATCCCTTCAGTTGTTCAGGGTTCGACAATCTCAACTCTCAACTTTCCTTCGGAGTGATTTCACTTACTTACATCACTTGATGATGCGTCATGAGCCTAGTAGCTGCCACGTGTCACTCAGATTTGTGATTTCTGTGTACCTGAAATTCTAAATCAACTTGACACTTGTCATTGTCTGATTAAGCCACGTGTCCTTGCTGACGTGGATCCTCATGTGGCACATGTTCTTCTCCTATATCTAACGGTTTTCCTAACTCCTGGTGTATCTTAGATCGATGACTGAGAGTGACATCAGAACTTTGTCCTTCAAGACTTCGGGTCTTTTGACATTCTCTGGTGGTGAAACTCCCGAAGCAATTCTCTCAGAGTGACGCAGCTTTCTTATGTCACTTGTTGACATGGCACAAGACAATTTCTTCTTGAAACTTGTCATTGTTATCCCCGATATCTAGGGATAACTAGGAGATCATGTCTCGAGGCCCACATGGTCCTAGACATGGAGTACCAAGAGCAGGAGCGACTTGAGCATGGCCCTGGAGGGCCCATCTTTCTTCTTCTCAGCCAGCTTTTTCCTGTCAGCAGTACCAGCTTCCATCACTACCGGCCTGGGTTTGCATCAGAGAGGACTCTTTCTCCATGAGGTAATTGGTCCGAGGTATCATGGTATGTGTCATATTTGATCATTGTAACTTTCTTATGTATGCATTAGGTTCCTTTCATTTCGGATGACTGCTTGGATCTTACACTAATCCTATTGACCATTGTTGGGGTGATTGATGGGGAAACTTAGCAAGCCGGTATTCATGGGTCTTGGTTAGCCACCAAGGGGGGTTTGCAGANAAAATTTAACTCAAGCCTCTACAAGTGCCGAAGGGGGCAGCCAAGAAACCTGCCCTCCCCCAAACAATTCCTCTTCCGCGAACGTATACATGGTTAAAAGTGATGTTTTAATAACGACTAGAGCGCACGACTATAGCAAACCAAGTGCCTCTGAGAAAGGCAAGGAAGCCGAGATCCCATCTCTTCCTCTACAGATCGAGAAGAAGTTGGGTGAAACAATGACACGCATTCCAAAGGGTGCGTTTAAGAGGGCTTTTCACAATCCAAATGCAAGGGCTGCCCATAACTACTATGTGGTGGAAGATTTATCCCAAACCCCTTGTGCTATGTCTGCTTTGGAGGTCCTCCAAAGTTTCCTTGCTCAGAGGAAAGCCTTGTTGACTGCTTTAGGCTCTACTGAGACTTGTAACCCGGGTACCATCATGTTAGATACGACTGACTTGAAACCTCGTCTACCTTACCACGTCGCGTTTCAGATAGTAGTGGCTCATCCCACAAAAACTTTTACATGAAATATCTTCTGCACGGTGGTTGACGAGGGCGCTTCGACTTGCGTTATGTCGTTAACATGCTGGAAAGCCATTGGTCAGCCTGAGTTGTCTCCATCACCTACTCTCCTCACTGCATTCGATGGTCATTCTTTCCAACCACATGGAATCATTCCTTCTTTCCCTGTGCAGTTAGGGTGAAAGACTGTGTGCATCGAAGTAGAGGTAGTCGATGCCCCCATCGACTACAATCTCTTGTTAGGTTGTAGTTGGACTTATGCCATGCAAGTGGTGGTTTCTACAGTTTTTCGAGTCTTATTGTTTCCACATGAAGGCTGGATAGTGACCATTGATCAGTTGTCTTTCTCTCGACCTGACCCCGCCTTGGGGGAATCCACGATCCCCATGATAGATAATCCTCAAGCTGGTGTCGTTAACATAGGAGTTGGATTGTGGCCATCTTTGATGGGTACTTTTGATTACCCACCTCCTCATGGCGATGCCAAGTTTTGTATCGACTCACCACAAGGCTGAGATTTTCCATGTTTCGTCGTTCCGCACGACTTACTTTGAGGATCCGTGGATTCTTCCTTCCCCATCAGCCACGATGGATGAGACAGGGAACTCTATCATGTCCATGCCCTTGTTGGCTGCTGAAGTAGCGTACTCTTCAGTCCAGCAAGCTTCAACTACCCCCGATCCGACTCTCGCACAAGAGTTGGATCCACTTCCAGAGCCCGTTTGGGCTCAGGGTTCTCTTGCTACCACCGATTCGTTAGACTTAGTCTTGCCTTCTGACGAAGCTGTAATCGAGGCAATGACTAGTCTGGACAAACCTTGGGAAGATCTTCATCACAGATCATATTTCCTCCCAGAGTTAAGTAGAATCGAGGCAGGAGAATTCACTATCACCATGACGGGAGATCAACCATGTCCCATTAACCTCTTA
>JZKD02S1605552.1:42452-53298 GCA_000966675.3 Picea glauca | reverse complement strand
CAGCCATCCTAAATAGAAAGAGCTCCCCATCGAGGTGACAGTGGGTGGGGAAGCTCCTGTTACGCCGGTTTTAAGCCTTGACTCAAGCTACCTTAAACCTTTCCTACAAACCGTGTGATAATAGTCATCATCTGATTATGCCATGTGTATTCACTGACGTGGTCTGCTACATATCCTTGCTGATGTGGTTTGCTAACGTGATCTGTTGATGTGGGCTTCTGTCGTGGTTTGCTGACCAACAAAACTGATCCAATGATCCTCGTATGTCCTCCAAATCCGATGGTCCTTATTCATTTTGGATTTTCAGGCTTTGGGTTTTTCCAATCTCAAGCTTTCTAGAGCATAACCTCCTTGTATATTTATATCCGAAGTGAATTTTGTTCTTTGATCAAAATCTTATATCGACGACTTGATCATTCTGTGATGTATCTCTTCCGGCGTATCCTATCCTTCCACTTTAAACTGATCTGACTGCTATCATTTACTCTGGCTCTCCAGCTCTTCGAAATTTGGGTTTTTCAAGTCTCAAACTGAAAAATCCTCGAAGTGATTTGCTCAAGAGTTGAGGATCGTGTTCCACCTATCAGTCTTGATGATGGACAGTCCCTGATTACTTAGAGACTTTGACAATTCCGCTCTCCTACACTCATCCAAAGGCTTAACCTTCGTGCATTTATTTCTGGATCCAACAAATGTTGGTCCTCAGTGCTCAGATCCAATGGATTAGATATGTACTTCTCCTCTATGCTTCTTTTGGTCACTGGGCACTGATATAACGGTCATTGGGTATTTAGGATTGGTGATCCAACGACCACTATCGTTCTTCCTCCTGAGATTTTTGATCTCTCTGAATTAAAAGGTTTTCTAAGTTTTCAAAGGTCTCGACCTTTTCTCCTCTTGTGAGTCCTTCTCTTGGACCTTGACTGCACTTCTGGAAAGCGCAAAGTGATATCTCTTTTGATCTTTGATCTCTGCATACTTTTTTCTCCTCCTCCTTAGCTTACACTTCCTTCTCCTCTGCCTTCTATTCTTGCCATCAATGACAAGCACACTCTTCCTATAAACATGCCAACATTTTTTAATGCTCAACTTTACTGCATTTCCAACATCTTCTTGTTGTCGACTAAATCGGGGATTTAGATCTACCCTTCGACTTAGAATTTCTACTAGAGAATTTTCTTTTATCTCTGTCAACTGGTCGACCTCTCACCACTAATGCATCTTTTGTTGATCCTTCCATGTTCTTCCTTCTCTTTTCTTCTCACAGTAGAGATGTAACCATGTCCTCTAGCACTAATGTGGTTTAATTACTCCCTATATCCATGAATAAGCTATCCTTAGAGTTTGGAAAAGAACATAATAGGCTAACACATTTCTCTTCCTCAATGATTTTAATATCCATAGAAGATAATTGGATTATAATGTTATTCAACGCATTTAAATGATCAATCACTGAACTTCCCTTACTTATCCTCAGAAGATACAAATTCTTCCTAAGGAACAACTTATTTACTAGGGATTTTGATTGGTACAAGCTCCCCAACTTATCCCACAATTTCTTGATTAAATATTCACCAGATATATTCAACAGTACCAAATCTACAAGATAAAGTCAAATAGTACTCCTTTCCCTTCTCTCTAGTTTCTCCCATTCTTACCTCATCATACCTGTCAGAATGGTACCTAGACAGACTACTTCCCATTGATCTCGATCTACAAGGAGATATTCAATTTTAAGAGTCCAAAGCTCATAATTATAGCCATTGAAATTTCTGATCTCTATCCTCGAGCTACTTGCCATTATTTAAGCACAATCTGTAAATATTTATGATTTACGACTCTTATTTTACTTAAGTTTTATCTTAGATCCAAGGTTTTTAAACCAATATTTTATACCACATGTTAGGAAATGAGGAACACTTCCAAACAAAACCTAATAGAAGAGAGAAAGAAATATTTAATCAAGAAAGTAAATGACAAATCAAACACATAGTACACAAAGATTTTACCCTGGAAACCCAAACGGGAAAACCAACATTCCTTTAGTGTTTTTCTCTCTTATTTCCTTTTTCTTCAAAATAAGAAGTTACATGCCTAACCTTGGTATACACCTAAGACACAATCGACATCATACCTTCTATCTTTACACAGGAACAACCCTATAGCCAATTCATCTTACATATACATGGCCAACAACCTCTAAAATGATTTCTCCAAGATCATCTTTTACAAAATTACAACATGCCTTATTTATAAGCTTTACAATATGAAAAACCCTAAATAAAGGTGCCCAAAAAATGGTTACATCTCTTCGTAGATCATTGAATACAAATCCCATAAATCTCAAGATTATGTTACAGTCAACTCTAAGTCAGTTTACCAGTTGACCTCCATTTGGTTTTCAGTTAGTTTCCATGCACCCATCTTTTAGCCTCTTTTTGGTTGACCTCTTCGACTTGTTGTTGATTTCTTTGACTTCAATTTTTCCTGGTCGATCCACCTCAACCTTCGACTTGCTGTTGATTTCTTCGAACTCAAATTTACCCGGTCAATTCACCTCGACCTTTGACTTTCAATGCAAATAATATAATAACCCAACGTGCTCCAATGTTCCACTCCAAAACTTTCTCTAATAACTTGCACACAAATAGGAAGCAAACTGTAAGGTAGGTAGTTACAAATAAATAACTTTCAAACATACTAATCAAAATCAAGCATATTAGTGTTATATATAATTAAATGCTCAAATATAAAAATAATTAACCAAAAAAAAAGATGGATGATAAAGAGATCTCTTTATTTTGTTAATAGAAAAGTCAAGGAACAATAAGACATGTAATCATTGCAGCGTTGCAATGGAATTGGCATCTAGGTTCCTCCATCTAGTTTAATGAATACTTACTCACACCTCTGAACTCTTCACTCATAATAGGTCCAAGAAAGAGAAGGGGTTTCTTTTTGATGCGATAAATGAGCAAATACTGCTAGAAACATGGGTTTCCAAACCTAAAGGGAATATCTTGTAGTCATAGGAAAAGGGGGCTTGCAAACTCTAGCAACAAAAGGCCAACATAATGTTGCTATAAAGAATGATTATCTATCCTCTACCCCTTGGCCTCTTTTTATACTCCAAATAAGTGGTTAGAGAATTTATCCACTAGAAATAAGGGGTTAGGAACCAGAGGAACCCGTAAACATTAGGGGAATTTTGAGGTTAAAAAAGGGTCTCAAAATAGAAAATGTACCACCAAAATCATCCCTTGGGGACGACTTGGCATTGGTTAAGTTAAAGATGGCGAGTTGTCACATTTTGAATGGTGGATGGAAATATAGAGTTAACCATGGTAATACTATGAGTACTTTTAAAACCAAAACATAAAGTACTCATAATAAATCGTCTTTCCCACTTTTTAATAAAATAATATTATTGTCCTCTCATACTTTTTGGAAAAAAATTCCCATCCTTGCAAAAATATCCATTTTTTTCACTCTTCTTCTCAATAAATGTCATATGCTCCATTTTCCTTATCATAATTTGTTTTTGTATTCCTCTTATTTCTTGTTTGATTTTTTTTTTTCCTTGGAATAATTCTTGGGGAAATCCACTAGGAACTTTCCATCACTTCGAGGATGGTACCCGGGGTAAACCAGATTTTGTAGAAAGTCGATGCTTTTTGGATAGAGTGCTCATTTAAGAGATCAACATGTCATTTGTGGGAATTGAACTTGGGTGGGGGGGAAAACACTCATCAACACAAACCACTCGGAATAAATCCAATTGGATTATTTATTATTTGACTTATTATATTAAATGATTTAAAAAAAAATTCAAATTCCAAACCGTGCTATCAAAGGTCTGGCTGATTTGGTTTACTATTCCTTTTTTCATGCCTTCATTTTCGAGCTTTGAGTGAGTTTGATAACAGGAGGAAGCCATGATTTGTTTTACTATTGATTCATTGTGCTTTGGGTGGGTTTTATAACAGGGAGGAAGCTTTGATTTGGTCTACTATTGCGTGTTCAAGATTCAGGGAGGTTTGCTAATACAGAGGAAGTCATTATTTTGGAAATAGATTCAAGGAACGACAATAGAATACCACTGGCGAATGGATCACATGTGTATAAGGCCGAACAAGGGGTTATAACATTCTTAAATATCAACTTAATGGGATGAACAATGGTTTAGAGAAGGTAGCATGTAGCTGTTGGGCACTTTTTTAGGGTTTTAATGGAGGAAATTGCTTGTTGCTTAGGAGAGTAATCCATTGTCAAGAAGAAAATCACCTTATTGTTGATTTCTACTTTTGACCCATAGCAATTTTTTTGTGCTGTCGTGATGTGTGTGCAGGCTTCTTTGTCACTTTTCTCATTGTTGGAGAAGAAAGGATTGAAATTATTTCCATATCTCTTAGAGTGCATTCAGCTGTATTGGGAAGGGGATTTAGAGGAAAACGTAAAGAAAATCCTTGGCAGAAGCAATCAGTGGAGATCAAAACTTACCTTGCGGGACTTCTTGAACCTCTTCTGATTTTATGGGCTACAATGTATCAAAAATTTTGGTCAATATTGATTTTTCATAGTTATTATACCAACTTACCTGGAGGTAAGATCTAAGTTCCCAACTATGAGAGCTATGATATGAAAATTTGAAATTTGTTATAATCAACTACTTTTCAAAGAAGATTTGTGAATTTTAAATCATGGTTGATCGAGGCTTGTTTTTAATATGTTGCTAGATTCTTCTTTTATGTTCTTGATTTTCATACATTTCATTATGTTCTCTGCATCTATCAAATATCACTAGTTTCCAAAAGAAACTGTATTATTTGTTATGACATCCCGACATGTAACCCACATATGTAGAGTATTAAAATGTATTCTACTGCAGCTCTGATCAAGACTGATGTAAAAATCTTCTGTTGTGGGCCAAAATTCCTCCTCTAATAGAGTAGGGAATTCTCTTTTCAACGATAGTCTAACTCCAAGTACTATATTTCAGCGCTCATTATCGGGCACTAATTATCATTTACACGACTAAGTTTTAGAACCTTGTTCCAACCTCCATTTGTTAGCTCCTTTAACTTTAGCGCCCAATATTTCTTATCCTCATGAGACCAAATCCTCATGCAAGAAATATCACCTACACGTTCGAATCCATGCACTTAAGTCCCATACACCTCAAGTTAAAAGACATAGGATATCAAGGTCTTTTCTGTTTAGACAGGAAAACGACATTTTAATTCTACAATAGAGATTGAAAAAGAATCTTCCAGTCTAGAATAATGCAATTACTGAAGCTGTTAGGAGGATAAAATACAAGGTCCAAATTCTTCCACCATTGTCTTTACCCACTAGAGAAGAAAATTATATCATAGAGACAGATGCATCAAATAGTACATGGGCTAGTGTACTAATTGAAGAAATTAATGGATTTGAAACTCTTGAAAGATTAATTAATTATCGAAAATGATTAATTAATTATTGTAGGGATAATTAATTATTGAGATTGGTTTTCATTGATTTCAATCCTTGAGAAAATTTGCATGTCAAAGTAAAGTGGCAGTAAATAGAAGATAATTAATTATTGCAGGGAAAATTAATTATTGGAGAGATAATTAATTATTGCAAGGATAATTAAAGTGTAAACAAGAGATAACATGATGCATGTGAGTTTCATGCCATCATGAGTTGCATGGCAGTTTCATGTCATTAAGAAGTTTCTCTTTATAACATAGAGAAGAGTCCATTGCAAATCATTTTTGTGCATTCACTTATGATAATACAAGATGCAGATCTAAGACAATGAGTTGAAGACAAATAATTCAAGTGCATTAAGAAATTTGTAGGAGCCGAGAGTACGAAGAAGGGGTTTCATACATGAATTCCTTGAGTATATCCGGGGGTTTCAGGAGGAAAAGCGCGTACATCCGCGACCTGCAATGAGTAAAATTACGGATACCCACAAACATACAATAAACATAATCACGAACCTGTGAGTAAAAATCCAAGAAGAACAGGGATCTGGAACTTAGTTCAACTTCAGGGTAAAGGTATGTCTTCCTGAGTGTGTTAGTGAGTTATTATGATACAATAAGGAATAAGTATGTCTCAGTGAGTTATAAGGACTTGATTTGAAGAATTTTTTTCTAGATTTTGGTATGAGGTATGTGTGGTTGCAGTCTTGATGAGATATTTATATCAGTAGAAGCAACATGAATACTAGAGACAATAGTAGCAATAGGTTATCAACAAAAAAAGCATAGGTAGTGATAGGGTTGTCTACATTTATATTTCAAGGTGGTTGGATGGGGCAAGGAAAGGGGGTTGTAGCCTCCTTCTGGTTGGAGCCAAAAAATTAGGGAGTTGGAGTTTCCTTCAAGTTGCAGCCTATAAATAGGGGGTTGGAGCCTCCTTCCAGTTGTAGCTATAGAAGTAGGAAGTTGGTGCTTCCAATGAATTCACTCTTTGACAAATAAGAAAATAATTCTATGGTTTGTTTCCCGCATTGGGTTTCCATGTAAAAATTTGGTGTACTGTGTTTATGTGTTGTTTATGCATTGATTTATGGTACTGATGCTATATTGAATGATAATTGGATATCATTTAAGATTTATATTGTGGTTAAAGAAATAAAAGTACTAATACTGATTCAAGCCCCTTCTCAGTATTCCAACAATTGGTATCAAATCCGGTCCTTCAAGAACCATTCTAATCACTGGAAGGAGATGATGGAATACGCTAAGATTAGAGCACCAAGGTTTGACAGGTAGAACTATACCTTTTGGAATAAAAGGATGAAAACCTTTTTACATGCACATGGATTCAATGTTTGGAAATCAATAGTAGATGGGTATACAACACCAACCACTCCCCCAATTGACAAAGATGGAAAGAAGCTCAGTGAAAAAAACTCAAAGGCTAATGGTACTATTTCGAGTAGTTTAGTTGATAAAGTTTTTGTCAAAGTTATCCATTGTGATAGTGCAAAAGATATTTGGGATAAACTCCAAAATATCTATGAAGGAGATGCCAAGGTAAAGGGAGCTAAGCTTCAAATTTTTAGAGCTAAGTTTAAACAATTGAAGATGAAGGAAGATGAAGATATTGTAGCGTACCTTCTACGAGTTGAATAAGTAGTCAACACTATTAAAGGATTGGGAGTAGAATTTGATGAATCAATGGTTGTTCAAAAGGTATCGAGGTCTCTTCCTATGATATTTTATTATAAAATATCATCCCTAGAAGAAAGAGAATATCTCGATACATTGAGTGTGGATGAGCTACATGGAATATTTATAGCCTATGAGATGAGAATAGAACGAGAGAACCCAGTCACAAGGGAAAAAAATTTCAAGGAATCCAAGAAGATAAAGAAGAAGCATAAACAAAAGTCAAAACCGAGTTGCAACTGCAGTGATGATTCAGATGAAGATGAAGAGATGGCTAACTTCGTAAGGAAATTAAAGAAAGGAACTGACAAATATAAAGGTGTGCTTCCATTAAAATGTTTTAATTGTGGTGGTATTGGTCATTTTTCTTTTAAATTTCCTCGCAGGAATAAAGATAGCGATGAAGAAGAAGCTTCTAAAAGGGAAAATAAATATCAAAACGGAAGCAAGAGAAGAAAAAAATTGTTCAATAAAACTTTCTACTCAAAGGAGGACAATTCCTCATTAGAAAAGGAGGATAATGATAGTGACAATGATTCAGAAAGATTAATCTTCATGATATTAGAATATGATTCCGAAGAATAAGGTGAAGTTGATATCAGAGAAGAGCTAATCAATTCATTAGAATAACTCGGGAAAGAAAGGAAGAAAAAAAAGTCACTCAAGACAGAGTTAAAAATGAAAGAGGGATCTCAGAATTCCAACTCTGAAGAATTATTGAAGATGATCACGATTCTAAAAGTTCTTAGAAGTCAGTTAGAATAAAAGGAGAAAACGATTGGAATATTGGAAGCGTAATTAGTCTCTTTAAGGAAATATCTTCAAAAGAAAGATATGCAGTAGAGGATCACCAAAATATTGGATCAAATCATCAACAATCAAAGATCATTGGATGACAAATCTAGACTAGGATACAATCAAGTACATAATGAGAAAGGGTCGAAATCCAAGAAAAAAGAACTTGAATAAAAAAAAGAAGCTATGCAGATATTGTCAAAGATTCTGTCAAGAAGGAAGAATTCATTCCCCCAAAGAACAACATTCCAGAAGTAAAGAAGAATCAAGAAGACAAATTCATAAGGAGTGCATCAAAAAGAACATCATCTATTCCCAGGTATCAAATATTCTTTTATGGTAATTGTTTTAATTGTGCTAATTTTGGACATAAAGCTATAAATTGCAAAGCCTATCATGCGAAAATAAGTGATAATACAGGGTACTTAAATAATAGTTATCCCATAATATCTTATGAAGCATACAAAAGGAACCAAAACAGTTTTGGGTCATTGAGCAATGAAGTAGAATGCTACAAATGTAACAATTTTGGTCAGATAACGAAGAATTTCAGATTGACTATTTCACCTAGGGAATCAAAGAAGAACATTAGAAATCAGATATCAGAACCACAAGGGATATGGAAAATAAAGCATAATCAATGCTCACTTTCTCTACAATACCAACACAAGAAGAGTGATTGGTATATTGACAATGGTTTTTCAAAGTATATGACAGGTGACATGAACAAGTTTCTAACTCTGAAGAAATAAAAAGACGGATCAATTTCATTTGGCAATGATCATTCAACTAAAATCATATGTAGAGGCACAATCAAGCTTGGAAGAAAAGATGCAATGGAATAAAATGTTCTACTGGTTGAAGATATGAAGAACAATCTATTGAGTGTAATTCAAATGTTTGATCAAGGACACACACTTCAGTTTGACTCAGAGAAATGTGAAATAAGGAAAGAAGGATCAGGAAGGTTAGTGGTGACAACTATAAGGACTCCGAACAACATATATGTTTTGAATGAAATTGGAAAGGAGACTTGTTTTTTAGAAAAGGAAGATGAAAGTTGGCTCTGACACAGAAGAATTGGTCACATGCACTTTGACAATCTTGTCAAAATCAACAAAAAGGAAGAAATAAGAGAAATGCTTGAAATATCAAAGCCAACAAATACTCTATGTAAGAATTGTCTATAGGGAAAACAGACCAGGACCAAGTTCAAATCAAAGGATTACTCAACAACAAAACCATTGGAGATTTTATGTATCGATTTATGTGGACCAACAAGGAAAAAGGGATTAAAAAGTGAATAATACTTCATGCTATCTATTGATGAGTACACAAGAATGACTGCAGTTTGATTTCTTAAGAAGAAGTCAGAGGCATTTGATCACTTCAAGACATGCAAAGAGATGGTTGAAACATAGACAGACTTGAAAATAAAATGTTTGATATCATACAATGGTGGAGAGTTTACATCGAAATAATTCATGGATTTTTGTAGTGAACATGGGATAAAGAGGAAATTCTCAACAACCAAGACACCTTAGTAAAATGGAGTTGCTGAAAGAAAGAACATGACAATAGATGAAATGGGAAGAACCATGTCGAAATATTCCAAGTTGGGTGACATCTTTTGGGCATAGGAATTACATACAACATTTCATATCTTGAACAAAGGAATGCTTAGAAGTAACAATGATAAGACTCCCTATGAGCTATGGAAATGAATACTAGAAAATGTGAAGAATTTTAGAGTGTTTGGAAGCAAGTGCTACATCAAAAGAGAAGATGGAAGGATTGGAAAGTTTGAACCCCAAATTGACAAATTAATATTTGTCTAGTACTCAAGAAAAAGCAAGGCATACAAGTGCTTCAATATGAGACTCAACATAATAGTGAAAATACTCAATGTACAGATTAACAAGACAATTGTACGAAAGATCAAGGAATAAAGAAGAGACTCAACATAGTAGGAAAGAGAAAATGACTTGTTATTCAAGACTAGACATGTATCTACAACAACAAGGGTTCAGGAAAGGAAATGAAAAAAACAATCTCTACATAAAGGTAAATCAAAATAATTTGTTGATAATTGAAGTTTACGGGGATGTGTTAGAAAATTATCCATAGATTATGAAAAAGATGATACGTGTTACTATGACATTGGCACAAGACCAGTGTGTTGGGAGCATTATGCCTTGCTATTACAATTGGAACAAGATATAGACACTAGAAATCTAGTTATAAAACAATGGAATGGATGGATAGATTGAAATTTTATTTGAAATATTTATGCCAAGAGAAGACTGGTATTTAAAAGGACCAAAATTTATTTTTGATTTGTAGCATGATCTTATGATTGCAGCGCAGTATGAAATCTAGTTTAAATTTAAACTAAAATTCATGGCTGCATCTTTGTCTAAGCTTGATCCTCCATAACTGTTACAATATGAACAAGCACTAAAGGATAAGGATGAAAAAATCATAGGCATAGCCTAAGAAGATATTCTCCTAACCATTAAGGTTCAAACCAACTATCAATGAGAGTATCTTAAATATCATAAACATACACTCATGCCTGAATCCTTTGTGGGCCTTTTCTTTGATGACTTATTCTTTCAAGTACTAGATGTACCTGAAACATATAATCCATATGATTATGACTCTAACATCTCTTGGAATGAAGAAAAGATTGTTAAGAACCAAATATCAATATAGCATAGAAAAACCTCAGAAAAAGTACTCAACGCCTTGAAAAAGAGATAATTTTAAATAATAAGCCTCTTTGAGGGGGCAACCTCCTTTTACCCCACTTAAATGTTCAAGTACAAGATGATTCAAAATGAAAATGTCTCCTTGGTATATATAGGAGACTAGGAGGTATA
>JZKD02S1605552.1:22358-37912 GCA_000966675.3 Picea glauca | reverse complement strand
GAGACTAGGAGGTATAATTACAACTAATGGCCTAAATCCGACATAAATAAAATAACATTACTAATATAATATGCCCCAATTAAGGGGTAATGAGACAATATTAGGGCTTAACAAAGATTCATAATTTGAATAACTGCATGGGGGATTAGTGTGGAAGCATTGTGGACCCTAGTTTGTACATAGTATCGATTTATAAAATCTTAAAATATGTTTCTTGGGTAGCAATACACTCAACTTTCTACTTTGTCTGTCATCCATTTCATATGCCATATTGTTCCATGGGTGATGTAGCACTCCATTTTGTATCTTCTAGGTCTAATTCGGGTCCCCATATGTCAAAAGGACACTAAGGGATGAGATAACAAGTGGTTGTCCCCAGTTGCCCTGAATCTTGGTCATATTTTTTTTCTTTTGTTAGTCTGGTCAGATCACGAGATTTATCCCTTGTGAAAGTATCTACTTTTTACCTAAAGATGCCAGCTAGTATTTCTCGGTTAACCAACTAGCTATGCTATAAATAAAGACCTGAGGCGCTCATTTGATCATTCGAGAGTTGTCGATGAAAATAAGACATTTGAGGTTGTGTTTGACTTTGAAAATCAACTTATGACCAATGATTCCCCATTGATGTTTTGAACTCCAAATCTTAAAAAAATATCTAATAAACATTTGTTTTTAGTATTAAAATTTAGTCCATAATTTTCATAGTAGAAATCCCTCTCTCTTAGAAAAATAATAACACACGTATCAAGTCTTTTTCCATAAAATCATTTTCTAATACTTTTAATTTAATCTTTGTTTTTTATAGAAGAGCATACTACTTAACTTTCTTTATTTTGTATGTTGCAGAATTCAATGGCTCAATGACATCCCAAGACTGAGTTGAAATCAATTATATTATACAACAAAATTGATGATCAAGGTAAATGGGTTTCAATGCCATTATCTATTGGGTCATGGGTAACAATGGCACCATCAACACTTGGAATCCATGGAATAAAAAAAAGACGTTTGTAAGACATTAACATCAATTGGAAAGGTTTGGTAAAAAGATTTAGGATGAGTAATGGAGGAAAAAAAGTGGAAATGATTCAAGTGGCATATGTCTATGACTATAGAGAGATGTCAAAAGAGAAAGTTTCTACTCAACATTTTTTTTTTCTGAAAATTGATTGTAATTGTGAGTATGCATAACCAATCTGGATATCATAGTTTTTGAGGTCAAATTTTATCTAGGATTCTAGGATTTCAACATCTCTTTAGTCTTATTTTATCATAACATGAATATTACATTTATCCCAGGTTTATGCATATCAAATTGGAAAGAATGGGAACCAACTGAATGCATAACAAGTGTTTTCCAAGCTATTCATTCAAAAATAGGAGAACTACTCTATCCCAGTAAGGATCCTACATGGTTAAATAAGGAAGGTGTATACTTTTATAAATATGAATACATTATTCCAAAAAAATTTGGATCATGTGGATATCTCAAAGAGATCCCTTTACCTTCCCTTAGCTTATTGGAATGGCCAAGTGTAGATGATTGTTCTGTAAGTTCTTTTCGTTAATAGTTATTTTCAGAAATACAAATTGGAATGAAAGAAAAAAGTGACATTCATGTGCATATTGGATTTTTCATTTCATTCTCTATGTTTGTTCATATTTTTTCAAAAGATTCATTGATAAGGGAAACTGGTAAAATGTATGCTACTTCAAATCCTTCCAATGAATTATTTACAATTTTGTTTTTCACTGGGTGGGATAGAGGAGTACATGAACAAATTGGAAAATAAATTGACAAGGATTATTTTTTAGAACGAAATGAAAGAAAAGATATTACAATGAAATACACATAAATATTTCAAGAAATAGAGAAATATAGTAATACATGATTTCTATTAATGAAAGAAATGTACATAGATTGTAAAAATATAGAGTGAAAGACTCGCTAGAATGGTGGTAGCTTATCTATGAGAAGAGATGTGACGAATACTCACATTCACAAGAATATGATCATTAAAATGAGTCTCCAAAGGCCTTTTTAACATAAGTAAAATCCAAAACCCTAACCTCGGACGATGAAAATCCAAAAGGTTTGTGGGCCTCGATGGGAGTAGTTGATACGTCAACTTCCCAGGGGCGTAACGTTTGCATGCGATCTCCATTTGGGGCGCTTGATACACCATTGGAAATCTCTTGGGGCTAGATACCTTGACGTCCCTGGGTCTCAAATCCCCAAAAAACGTCTTTTAGGGCCTCAAAACGACCCCGAAATTTTGGAACCCAAAAAAATGTTGAAAAACTGCCAAGGTGGAAAATTGTTTTTCGGGCTAGTGGAATAGGTGGGTGGCCAAAAATATCCACCTAGATCAATCCTCCCTCATTAGGAAGCAATGGTCTCGATTGCGTTGAGTTTATGAGGGAGAGGGGGAAGCATTTGTTGAACTTTAACCTTGGTGAGTTGCTTGCCTTGCTTGAGAAGTCACACTACTTAGCTTGTTGAAGAATATCAAAAACCTGTTGGTGGCGGGGTTGGAAATTTTTAACCAATCGGGATACCTAAGATGACTATGTGTAGAAGGAATCTTTGCACTTTGCTACAATATTGTCGACCTTCTTCTGTTGGATAGAAGGTGCTTGGACTGAAGCTGTAGTGGTTGCAGTGTCCTTCTGTTCACCTTTTGAAAATATTGTGAAGAATCTGAATTTTTTAGTATGAGATACTACCTTGCGGCACTATTTAGGTGGGAAAATAGTTGGAACTACCTCTGGTATCCTGTAGAGATGACCCCCTGGAGTAACAATGAAACTACAAGGTCGAGACTCATAAATGGCATGGAGCTTCTACATATATGGCTGGCCCAACAGGACATCACAGACATCCAGTGGGGAATCATCACATAATACCTCATACTTGAAGAGATGGATGTCGTATGATAATCAAAACTATTGGATGACATGGAGATCGCTTCCCTGAAAAAACCACCCGATGTTGTCGACAATCCCAACTGTTTGACGACCTCTACTAATATGAGGATCAACAATAAAATGAAGCAGGGTCCCCTTCACCCACATCTGTGAATGAAAAAGGTTCTCCCCCTCTTCAAGATCTATTGATTCTTCTGGTTGAATTGTTGCGGCCATGATAATAGCAGTGGGTTCTGCGTCGATGATCTATTTTCTACCAGTATTTTATGAATCAGATTCTAAATCAGATTCTAAATAAGGGTTCAACTCCTTGCCTTTGATCTCAGCCACCAATGACTATTTTGAGCGACATTCATCGGTGTTGTGCCAGGGGCTTTTGTGGAAATCACACCATTTTCCAGTGTCCTACTTTGTCTTTCTGTTACCCTTATTTTCCTGTGGCTTGGACTGGATTTTGGAAGGATGGTTGTTAGGGACATCTTTACCATACTTTGATTGTTGCAAATTTGTAGACCCGAACTCCCGCTTGTTCTAGTGCTTAAATTTCTGCTCGATTTTAACAACATATCAATAAGAAACACCCAATGATGAGATGTCCAGAAAATCCATTTCAGTTTGGATGTATCTGTGTATATACCCACGATATTTCAGAACCAAATATCGCTCAGAGTCTTCGATACCTAGATTGGTGCGCAAGGTATGGAAGGTATTGGTGAAATATGACACTGGTTGGCCCCTCTCTTACCACAGTGTGGTCCATGTTATGTACTAGTCATCATAGTTGCGAATAGGGTAATATTGTTCCTTGACCGCATAAAAAAAAAATCCCAAGTGGGATTGACCCCATATATTCTAGAATCCTCTGTGGAACTTTTCTCCCAGTAATTTTTCCACCAATGTTTGACATGGGGGAGAGCCTTAAGGAGTGCAAAGGTGATATTTTACCTGCTGGATAATTTATGAATAGAGAAATAACCTTCTAGCATATTTAATTTTTTTTGTAGGGAATATGCATCTATATGTCCTTCAAATATGGGAATATCAAAATTAACTTGTACCTTGAAAGACAAGGTGCCTCCAAAGTGGCCACTTGATCAAGACAAGCCTATTTTTATCATCAGGTGTTGAAGGATGTGGGGAAAATTCTCCATCATTTCATCCCTCTGTCACGTGAGAGATTTCTCAAGAAATAGATTAATAGAATCTTTTGCTCTGTCATTTATATTTTCTTCTGCCATGGAGGGTTTCTTGGGTGTGCGAGAGAGATTTTACTCAAGAGAGACAAGCTTGACATCCAACTTGCTATACTTGGGCCTCGTCGGGGACATGCACTGAAAAACGATGAAGAGTAGCCTCATTTGATACCACTGATCCAGATTATTTTTTAGAATGAAATGAAAGAAGATATATTACAATGAAATAAACATAAATATTGCCAGAAACAAAGAAATACAATAATACATGATTTCTATTAATGAAAGAAATGTACAGAGACTGTAAAAATACAGAGTGAAAGACTTGCTAGAATGGTGGTAGCTTATCTTCGAGAAGAGATGTGAAGGCTACTCGCATTCAAAAGAAGATGATCATTACAATGAGGCTCCAAAGTCATTTTTAACATAAGTAGAATCCAAAACCCTAACCCTGAAAGATGAAAATCCAAAAGGTTTGTGGGCCCCGATGCAGGTAGTTGATACGTCCACTTCCCGGGGGTGTAACTTTTCCATACGATCTCCATTTGGGGCGCTCAATACACCGTTGGAAAGGTCTAGCCGAGAAGAACAATTTTCAACTGGCCCAAGCCAGTTAGATAGGAAATCACTTGGGCCCCAAATCCCCAAAAAATGTTGTTTAGGGCCTCAAAATGGCCCAAGAAGTTTGGAACCCGAAAAACTGTCGAAAAACTGCCAAGGTGGAAAATTATTTTCGATCTAGTGGAATAGGTGGGTGGCCACCAATATCCACTTGGATCAGAAATAGAGTGCAGATTGAGTCATGAAACCTTGTATTTCAAGTAAGTCATTTCAACATTATTTATTTTTAATTGTATCACACTTCCTTTTTTTTAGGGGTTATAAGAGTCAAAGAGGGAGTTTCTTTTGAATGTAACAAATATATGATGATACAAATTATTTTCATTTGATTCTTTCAGGTATTGGATTTCAAGATAGATGTTATATATCTCATTTCAATTATGTAGGTGGTGACATGTTCGAAAAATGAGGGAATGGGTTTGGAATCCAAAGGAATAGGATGACGATGACAAAACACATTCTCCAATAGTTTCATTTTATGTTCTAAAAAATGGTGAAATCTTTAGAAAATTATCAATGGAGGAGAATTGGACACTATTTGAAATCAAAGAACAATTGGAGCTAAAAGAATATTTTGATCATTCGGTATCTGTACACAATGGTAAAATGGTAAGAATTTAAAGATGGATATCATGATTCTAATACATAGACCATATTATAACAAATTATTGCAATGTGAAACCTTCATTATAGAGAAAATAATTCTAATTTCTCTTATTGTATTTTGTAGGTCAGGAAACGATGAGAACACACTGTGTGTTGCAAAGATTGTATCAAACCTTATACCATTTAAATTAGGAAATGCTAAAGATTTGTAATTTGAAAATATAACCTGTATAATTAATGCACATATACAAGTATTCCCCAAATGTAATGGACCTTTTTTTTTGCAATATTTAATATTTCTTTTGGTTGTATTATTCAAGAAACTATACTAGCCCATTTATGAGTAATATACTAACGCAGACGTCACCTCTACCTCGACAGAGTCTCTGCGCGACCTCCCGATCTTAATGATCGTTCAATCTATTTTATGAGCCGAAGAGGCTCTTTGGCTTCCTTGCTGGAATCTGCAATTATCGATCCACAGGTCCTTCGAAAACTCTACCTATGTGAACAACACTAGGCACAAGCTTCACCTTTCCCAAGCAACCACGGTGCTTGTGACCAAGGGCCTAACCCCAAAGTCCTTTGTCACAACCTCGCGATCTTGCGATTTCGCGGGTCGAAGCATTCGACTCCTCCTTCCCAATCTTGTGATACCCAAGACAACAAAATGGGTATAACTCCCTTCTATCAGTGCCTTCTGCACGTGACCACCAGCTAGGCTTAACACTAGCATCTCTCACTACTCACACCTTCATGAGTTTCAGCATCCAACCTTGGCACCTTCCCTTCACGAACCCCCGAGGAGCGACATTAACTTCCCCTCTCGCGTTCTCACTACTCGCGACTTCGTAAGTCGAAGGGTTGAGCTCTCATGCCCTTACTCCGCAAATCCTCGAGACGTGAGAAGTCAACGAAGTGTTGAGTCCTTTATCCAGGCGACGCGTATCCACCTGTCAACCACGTGGGCCCCACCTTGTGGTTCTGCCACATTTCGACACTCGTGTCTCGACTCTCGGCACTTCGTGACTTCTATAGTCGAGACGAGGTCCTCTCAACCTCTGAAATTTTGAATGTGCGATACGCGTGATTAGGCTCTGTGTTACACATCGAAATTACTTACGTTGATAGTGTCGCAAGTGTCGTCATTACAAGTGTCACATTTTGCTCACAAGTGTCGCAAGTGTCAAGCAAAGCATACTGTCATGATGCTTATGTCATACTTATAACGACATAAAAAAGACACTTGAAACACCTCAAACACTTGATTTGGAAGAAGAGGAATGGTTAACTGGATTTATGTACCTCTTGCCATCTGAAAGAACCACAAAAATTGAGTTTTTGGAGGAGAGCGCTCCCTTATACCTCTCTCAGGAGTGTTGGCACCTCCCTATACACTATATGGGAGCGTTATAACACTAACTATGCCCTTTTGGAGGAGCACTACTGCTTTTGGGAGTGCTGGCACCTCCTAACCTTGTTAGGGAGCGGTATAACGCTCTGATGGCCCTTTTGAGGGAGCGCTACCTATTCTGGACAACAGTTGGTTGTTGAGAAGAATGGGGGAAAGATCTTTTCAATCTTGGAAAGCAGTTGGACTCGAATCCCTAGTCCAACCATGATATTAGGGAAGATCCCTAACTCAAGGAGGAAAATCCTCAACTCACCCCAAAGATATCTCAAGTTGTTGAGCCTCTTCAAGGCTATATAAGCAAGATTTCTCATGGTGAAAGGAGGACCTGGATGGAGAAACATACCAAACTTATGATCTCATAAGTGATATTTGGAGAAGGATGAGAAGCATGAAACCTATGATCTCATAGGAAACACACAGTGAAGTGGAGGCTAATCAACGAAGCTATCATCATTCCAATCGTGGAGCTTTTGAGCAAGGGTTAGGCAAGGAGAACTTGACGAAACTGCTACATTCCATCTATGGCTGTAAGTAACGTTTTGTCCTCATTAATGTAATATGCTTGGTCTGTTTCTTTCTAATTTGTGTTTTACATTACATGAATTTGTCTCTAAGTAGATAGGTTCGCTTCGAACTAATATTGATAGAATAGGAAGTGGTTGTACTTTGTTTGTCTACAGGGCTTATCGAGGAGCTCAAGATTAGAGTTCAACTCGGAGTGTGCAAGGACAAACACCGGTAAAAGGTATGTCTTTCCTCCTTCCTCTTCATGCATTAGTTTGTGTAGACCTAAAAGGAAGTCAATGACCATGATAATCACTTTTTGTCTTAGAGTTAAGAGTCTAGCTCTTTGAGGAGATCTACCTGTCCGCAGGAAGATTTTCCTTCAACAAAAATTGGCGACTCCATTGGGAAATCGAATCGAAAATTTTGGTTTCGGTTTTTCCTCATAGACCTTGTCTTACCCTTTGTTTTCTTAGGCCTTGTTCACCCCTTTATATCTGATTGCACTTTCTTATTGAATCCTTAATCCATCACATTCAACTTGACTGTTAAAATTTGACTGAAGTTTTGGGTTTTTGGACTTTTTTATGAGTTTTTTAAGATTGGCGCCCCTGTGCCCATGTTAGTAGAGCTCCAACAATCCCTAAAGGTGTTGGAAAGATATTTATAACGCCCTGATGTCCCTTACAACAGAGCGCCAACCCCTTTTTGCACAAAATCTTTTCAAAAATTGCATTTTTGAGGTCCAGACCCTGTTTTTTTTCACTTGCTGAGATCCTTTATGATTCAATGCTTATTCCCATTGAACTTTGACATCTCTCCTTCTAAGAAATAAACACTTTTTTGTTCAGAGTTGGTGGCCTTCTTCATTATTTTTGATTTTTTGCTGTTGAGAGCTTGAAATCAATCCATTGCTTTCTTCTCTCCTATCTGACTAAGCGGGAACTCTGGTGAAGGGCATCAGAAATCTGTGAATCATCTTGTTTGGTTCATTGAGGCCATTGTTATTCAACATCTCTCTTTTGTGTGAATTGTTTGATTTTGCTTTGTTATCTTTTTTCTTTTGTTTTCTTCTTGTTTCAATCATAGTAAGAGGGTGTGTGTCATGTGTGCGAAATCTGATCATGCTTGTCTGAATCTCCTTGATATGAAAGGGTAGTTTGTAGGAGAAGTATTTGCATTGGATTAATCATCATTCGCATACAAACAAAAAAAAATACATTTTAATGATTGGTTTGCGTATTAGAAGGCGTTTTTGAAAATGTTTTAGCATTGCATTAGATTCGATTGAGAACCAATTGATAGAGGACATTTCATATTAGTGTTTGAAAGTAAAAATGACTCTTTCTCTTTCCCTTAAATAGGCATTCATTGAAAAGAAACGATTGCTTATCATATTTCATGCATTTTTTTTGGGAATTTGAGTCATCATTCCATCAGTTTCACTTTCGTACACCCTTGGAGTAAAAAACAACTATAAAATGAACGCTAATTAAAAATTATCTAGAACATTTTTGTTTTTAGGATCTTCCACCAATAGTAGACTAGGGTTAGCACATTGGATTAGGCCGTGAGTATAACTCTCCAAAGTTTTTCAAAACAAACATTAGCATCCTGAGCTAGGGAGAGTCAAATCCAATTGTCGTATTGTTTTTCTGGGATCCCCCTCTCACACAGGGGTTATGCATGAGGTCGCATTCGGGGGAATTACAGAGATTATCCCTCCATGGTTCAACTGTTTGTAGTGGTCAAATCGTATATTGGGGGTCACTTGGAGGTATACCCACGATTATGTGTGGGAGCCTCTCGAGTTGATTTCAGACTTGTTATCCTGCCCATACGTTTCAGATCAGATTGTCGACTGTACCCACCCAGGGACTCACTATGAATTTGTGTATTTAGTTGCCATAATCTTTAGGTACTTACGCAAGGTGACGGTGAAGGGAAGTCTCACTGTACTTGGAACAAACATTGGTCAAACTCACTCGGGCTCCTTGGAGGGTAAATCCACAATTACTGTGTGGAAGCTTGCACTAAGGTGAAAGTCCGTTAAGCAGGTCGCCATTGTAACTGTTCCACCATATCCTAGCCCCTTCTCGACTTGATCACGCGACATTGGATTTCATCACCAACTAGTACGATCATCGAGAGAAGTTTTGTCTGCTTGGTTGATTCCTAGATTTTATTAGCGCATGTTGTTTCTTTTTGTTAGTTGGCCCTAGATTTTCACTGTGTTCTGTTTTTCTCCACAATTGAGCCTGTAGACGATAAAGGTCTTCGTCGATCACGTAGGATGCAAGGGATGCCTCCGGAAGGCTATCAACCCTTACCTCCTAACCCTCCAGAAGACAACTACCATAGAGAGGTAGAAAATCCATTTGATGCCGGAAGTGCTATTTCTCCTCCGTTAGATAACCCAGAAGGCGCTTTGGTCATGGTTGAAAATACCACTACACCTGTGTTGGTAACTCCTCTCGAACCACTTTTGGTTCATTTAGACTCCCTTGGGAATGTCATAGATGAAGAGATCCCACGATTACCGAAGAGGATCTTTACCGAAACATATATGGGATCCACAGAACCAATCTTTGGTGATGACTATAGGACTCCTATTCATCCTAGCACCGCAGTAGAAACCAATCCCACACCTTCTCATTCTGTATGTAGGACTTCATCAGGACACGATCTCTATGAACATTTCAAATCTATTCGAAAACCCTTTCATCCTCATGACCCTCCTAGTGAAACATGACCATCTGGTCAAACCATGAATCACCCATTTGATTAGGTTATTAACTCTACTACTACACCAACACAAGTCCATCCTAATGCTAGACTCATCACCTCTACTCATCCCCAAAGCACTTCATTCTCTACCCCTGTTCCTACAAGATTTTACTCTATAGCTCCACATGTTCCACATGATCCTCCTTGGACATATTCTCACCCAAGAACACAGACCCCTGTTGGCCAAACACAACCGGCTGGAGGGAAACCACCATCCAACGAACCTTTCCCTCCTGGAGGACTACCTTTCCATGGCGAGCCTACCCCTCTTGGGGGACAACCCACTTTTCATGCTCCTCTTGGAGGGAAACCTTTGTTTTCTAGTCACACCCTGGTCGTTAATCCACCGCTGGCAGGGGGGAAACCGTCGTTTGCTGGAAACCCTTCACAATCTTGGGGAGTATCTTCAGGAGGAATTTTTACCCAACCCCATGTTGGGGGGCACTTGTATAATAACCCACTAGGAGGAGTATCCAATCCTGTCCCTTCTGAAACATCTTACAAGCAATTTTATCTGGGCAGCATCCCAAACACCACCTGGAGTTCTCCAAGACCACAATCTTATCCTCCTCATGGGCCTCATGTGTATCCGCCTTTGTCATCTACTCCTTACCATTCTCAAGGGAAAAATGTTTATCCTCCTCATGAGCAAATAAATCACCCGACCTATAATGTTCAAAACCCACTGGGTTATGCCAATGTTTCTCATGCACCATCGAATCCTTCTTATCCTGGCCAACAACAACCGTATGTAGGAGGACCTACTGGTTACAACTATTCACCTAACCCAGTCTATGGTCCTACTGGTGTTCCTATTCTACACCAGTATCATTCGCAAATTAACCGACATCTACCTTTCCTTGCGACTCTGGATCTCCCAGACTTGTCTCAGTTAACTAATGATCATATTTCTCATTCACCGGTTTGGCCAGTCATTCCAGCTAAACTTCCTTCTGATATTCCGAAATTCGACAGAAACCCCGGCGAAGATCCGAACAACCATGTGATGACTTTCCATTTGTGGTGTTCATCAAACTCCCTCATGGATGATTCTATACATTTGCTTCTTTTCCAGCGAACACTTAACGGTTCAGCAACAAAGTGGTATATTGAACTACCACGTGCTTCTTTTCATGATTTCAATTCCCTTGCCATGTCTTTCCTCATGCACTTTCAACTTCCTATTCGCTACGAGACAGGTACTGAGCTCTTGACCTCCCTTCATCAAACTAACTCTGTGCATATCTCTGACCATATTCATGAGTGGAGGCGATGACGAAGGATGATCAAGGCAATCATTCCTGACATACTATTGGCGGAATGGTTTACTAAATCACCGTTACCCCCGATCGCATGCGATGTCTCTATGGGTGGTGCGGTCACAGAGGAACAAGCCATCGCTCAGGCTCAGTACTTAGATTTGGTTTATTCCCAATATGGTACTTTGTATGATTTGCTTCCGAATGCTACTCGAGCTAATACTGATCCTTCTAAGCCATCATCCTCATCTCATGCGGATGGTGTTATCAGTTTCGTCAAAACTCAATCTTTTTCCAAATCGACTACACCCTCCTCTACCTTCCCCCAAACTCAGATCTTTGAGGTGAATGTAGTTCAATCTACCCCTTCACAACAATCCGGAGGTAAGAAGAAGACAAAGAATAAATCAAAAAATAATAATGAGCAACCCAAAAATCAAACACCTGCTACCGAAAAGCAACCACAATGGAAACTGAAATTCCCATGTATCATTTGTGGTGACGATCACTACACTCGAGATTGTCCATTTCACAATGAAGTGGCCAAAATTTTCCAAGGGAAGTCACAACCCGCTGTGCTTACTCAACCTTTTCCACAACTACAATCCATGGTTGCTCAAACCCCCTCTCCTAGGGGCAGTTCTAGCGATCTTCATGATGAGGCCTCGTCGAGTGCACATATTTATATGTTTAATGGGATCAATTTGACCACTTTCTCTAAAACATACGACACACCAGGTAACCCTGATAAAGGAAAAGACACTAACAGTACTGGTAATTTACCGGATCCATCATCATCTTTCGTTAGTCTTCCATCGGTTAATCCTCTGTTTGGACCACTCTAGATTGAGAAACCCATGTTCAACTCTATCTTACGCCCTCCTAAGAGAACTATACGTAAAGCTACCTTTAATCCTAGTTCACGTGTTGCCCAAAACTACAACATTGTTGAAGATTTGGCTCAAGCATCGTGTGCTATGTCTACGTTAGAAGTTCTACAACATTACCCCAGTCAATGTAGAACGCTCTTGGCCACTCTTGGTGCTGTTGATCCCGAGTCATCCAATCAGATTATGTTTAACCTGGATAATTATGCGTCTTGAATCTCCCACCAACTTGCTTTCCAAGTTGATGTTGTTGTTCACAATCAACAAATCCATCGCACTATTCTGGATGAGGGAGCCTCAACTTATGTCATGTCTTTGGCGTGTTGGAAAGGTTTAAAATCACCAACACTCAAAAAATCCCCAACGATGTTACGTGCCTTCGACGAGCGAGGTTTTCATCCCCATGGGCTTTTACAGTCCTTGCCCATCCAATTGGGTGTCAAAACTGTTACTGTTGATGTCGAGGTGGTCGATGCTCCCCTCGATTACAACTTATTACTTGGAAGAAGTTGGTTTTATGCTATGACTGTCGTTGCCTTGTCATTTTTCCGATGTGTCCAATTTACTCATTAGGGAAAAATTGTCACTGTTGATCAGTTGGATTTCTGTACGACCGATGCTCGCGTTCCCACTACCAACAATATTCCTTTCTTGGGATACCACAATATCACGTATGAAAGCATTTGTGTTGGCTTATTGAAATATTCTATCCTCATGGGTACCTTCCCTACACCACTTCCACCGACTACACATCATATTTCCACCGTCGATATGATTTCGACCGCGGCTTATCGATCTTTGGAATCATTTGACTCTTGGATTGTACCTTGTCCAATGGAATTCAATGCACTAAGTGACACCGTGCCACTTAGTCCAGCCGAAACATCATATGTTTCTACCCAATCCACTTCTCCCTCGTCGGATGACCAACATCTATTGGCATATGACATTTCCTTGATGCAATCACTGTTGAGTTCCTTGTCGTCTATGATCGACTACATTTCCCCAACTTTTTCTTCGGATGAATCGATTCCAGAAATGTTTCACATTGACAGGTTACCTCGGGATAATAACCGTCACCGATCCTCTTTTCTTCCCCCTCGTGAAGAAATTCGGGCAGATATGCAGTCTCTCTCCCCTCCTGATGTCGATTTTCTATCGTCTCCCATGATTTCAACTTCCGACGATTTGGATCCAGTAGTGGACATGGTGATTTCTTAGGTAGGATTATTGGAGCCTGATCTCCTTACTCCTATCGTGACCCTCGACATGTGTTCCTTCTCGAGTGATTATCTTCCTTCCAACGAAGATCTCTTGGAAGCCATGACCGAGTTTTGTCCCTTGATTTGGTATCCTTCCAGAGCGTTATTCTCTCGGAAGCCATGATCAAGAAGAAACCATGAGCATAGTTTCTCTTCTTTGTGGCAAGCTCGTTAAAAAATGAAACAGAGGCCTTGAGCATAGTTCTTTTCCTGTGTCAAGCTCATTAAAAAATGAAACAGTCACCTCTCTTTAACCTTCTTTTCATACGCCCTTCTCCTTTTTCTCATCTACTAGAGAAATTGGTGACGACCTTAGAGTCGGTGAATGAATTGAAACTTGGAGGGCATGTCTCCAGACTTTGATGATATTTCTGGAGTTAAGCCACTAGCTTTCAAGTTGGGGCATACCGAGCTTAGTATTTGTTCTTTCTTGTGCTCGTAAATACATGAGAATGCATCCGGGTAGACTTTTATCTCTTTTTCAGACCTATATGGATATACGAAAAAGGAACCCCCTGGAGTCTCCTTTAAGATCTTTTCAGACTCTCTAAACATGAAAAGATCGTCGAGTGATATTTCTTCCTTTCCCACTCATTAAAAGGTATGAAAGGGCGTCTTTCAAGTGATAATTTATCTCTTTTTCAGCCTCGCGAGACTAACATTACGAAAAAGGACGACACTGGAGTCATCTTTAAGTTCTTTTCAGACTCTCTAAACGTGAAAAGATTACCGAGCGACCTTGTTATTTTCATGCTTGTTAAAGTATTTGAAGAAAATGTCTGTTGAGTGATAGTTTATCTCTTTTTCAGTCTCATCAGACTACTTTACGAAGAAGGAACTGAGAGAGTTCTCTTTTAAGTGTTTTTCCAGACTCTATAATCATGAAAAACCTTCGAGTTTTCTGTCTTTGGACTCGCTAAACAAAACATCGATAGGCCCATATGGGATCGAACCCTTACTTCTTCCAGTTCGTTAAACAAAGGAAGAGGAACTTACTGAAGGTGAGTTTTATCTAGCATGTGTTATCCTCCTCGAGCTCATTAAATTAAAAAGAGGTACTTGTCTATCTAGATGGGGGAAAAAATTGAGAGACACAAGCTAAGCAGTTTTTGAGAACATTACCAAGTAACTCTTAGAGTCACCCTTGAACACATCACTTTGTCTTTGCACGCATTTCAATCCATTGAACCTATGCATTGAGCCAATCCTTTGAGTTTCTTTTACTCCTTTGGGTCACCCGACGTAAGTCATAGCATCCACTGCACCATCAAGTTTTGGTCCATGTCATTTTTCTGCTGTCGTGCCTCAGTGTTCAAGGGAAGTATCCGCCTCGAGAGTCAACCATAAAAAATATATTGTCTCAATACTTGTGTCAGTTCATGTTCATTTGATCTACCAAATTACATCTCTGTGTCTGTTTCGTGTCATTTATGGGGGATACATCAAGGCCCTCCTTCAACGAGTCTATTCCTATCGACTTCAACACATTATCCAGGGATTAGACTTAGAAACCAGTTAGTACTTTGGGACCTGCATGCCTCAATGGCAGGCCTCCTCACATTCGATAGTGAGTTTACATCATTGACCTCTGATCGGATGATTCCACAGATGTTCGACTTCATCTCATCCATTCACATTCGTTGGAATGTACTAGGGTGCCTTGGGAATCATTGACATTAATGGTGATCTCCCACGTGCTTGTTAACGGTTTACATCATTGACTGGTAATCAAGTGGTTTCTACCATGTTCGAAATCAGGAAATCTATTCACATGGTTAGATTCATACTACATCGATATCATTAAGAAGACCTTGGGTTGAGTGATCACTCTGATATGTACTTTGCCTAGGTTGCGACGAAGTTTCTCTTGGACCATGATACATATACTGTCACATAGATCCACTTTGTATTGGTCGTGGCTATATCTTGTCATCTTGTAGATCCACTGTGTATTCCTCGTGACTACGATCAGTTTAGGTCATAAGAGTATAGATCCACACTGTATCCTCAGTGGCTATACCTTTTATCAATACAATTACGGATCCGCAGTGTATTTTATGGCGGCCATATCTTGCAAGTCTTGATCACCC
>JZKD02S1605552.1:10740-22308 GCA_000966675.3 Picea glauca | reverse complement strand
CCTTGGGTTTGAAACATGTCATAATATTTGTTGGATGTTTGTGTGCAGCTTCTGTCAGGTTCTCTGCATCTATACCCTTGCTTGAAAGTCTACAAAGAATTTCAATTATCAGTTCCTGTCTTCTAACTTCATACTTTGGGGGGTAATCTGTTACACATCAAAATTACTCACGTCGATAGTGTCGCAAGTGTCGTCATTACAAGTGTCGCATTTTGCTCACAAGTGTCACAAGTGTCAAGCAAAGCATACTGCCATGATGCTTATGTCATACTTATAATGACATCAAAAAGACACTTGAAACACCTCAAACACTTGATTTGGAAGAAGAGGAATGGTTAACTGGAGTATGTACCTCTTGCCATCTGAAAAAAACACAAAAACTGAGTTTTTGGAGGAGAGCGCTCCCCTATACCTCTCTCAGGAGTGCTGGCACTCCCCTATACACTATATGGGAGTGTTATAAAACTACCTCTGCCCTTTTGGAGGAGCGCTACTACTTTTGGGAGTGCTGGCACCCCCCTAACCTTGTTAGGGAGCGCTATAATGCTCTGATGGCCCTTTTGAGGGAGCGCTACCTATTCTGGGAAGCAGTTGGTTTGTTAAGAAGAATGGGGGAAAGATATTTTCAATATTGGAAGGCAGTTGGACTCGAATCCCTAGTCTAGCCATGATATTAGGGAAGATCCCTAACTCAAGGAGGAAAATCCTCAACTCACCCCAAAGATATCTCAAGTTGTTGAGTCTCTCCAAGGCTATATAAGCAATCTTTCTCATGGTGAAAGGAGGACCTGGATGGAGAAACATACCAAAATTATGATCTCATAAGTGATATTTGGAGAAGGGATGAGAATCATGAAACCTATGATATCATAGGAAACACACAGTGAAGTGGAGGCTAATCAGTGAAGCTATCATCATTCTGATCGTGGAGCTTTTGAGCAAGGGTTAGGCAAGGAGAACTTGACGAAATTGCTACATTCCATCTATGGCTGTAAGTAACGTTTTGTCCTCATTAATGTAATATGCTTGGTCTGTTTCTTTCTAATTTGTGTTTGAAATTACATGAATTTTTCTCTAAGTAGATAGGGCCACTTTGAACTAATCTCAATAGAATAGGAAGTGGTTGTAATTTGTTTGTCTACAGGGCTTATTGAGGAGCTCAAGATTAGAGTTCAACTCGGAGCATGCAGGGACAAACAACGGTAAAAGGTACGTCTTTCCTCCTTCCTCTTCATGCATTAGTTTGTGTAGACCTAAAAGGAAGTCATTGACCATGATAAGCACTTTCTGTCTTAGAGTTAAGAGTCTAGCTCTTTGTTGAGATCTACCTGTCCGCAAAAAGATTTTCCTTCAACACTATGATCCAACGGTCCTCTGCGACCTGGAGCACCCAACTCCTGGGCTCTCACCTTTCGAATCTCCGAGTTCATGAGATCCCTCGATCTCTACCACCTATCCTCCTCAAATGGACGACTATGATCCTCTCGCTAGTTCAGGACTTCTGATGTTAAGTGCCTAGAATTTCATCCTCCGGACTCCCGAACTCCCGAATGATGAAATCCAAATACCAACCTCTTCTGGGACTTTTGCTCTGCTTATGAGTGTTTAAACCTCGATATCCTCTCGACAGATCTAATGGCTGTTGGCTATTCTGAGTGAGATCCAATGACTTAGAATCTCTTCGACTCTGTGCACTCCTCCACTACTCCCTGGATGTGAAACCTTCAACGGTCCAGATCTCTTCGGCTGAATTCAACGACAGTTGTGCTCCTCCTGAGCTTTGGCGCTTTCTTCCTAGACTTGGAAGAATTACAAATGTTCAAAGGCCTCAGCCTTTGTTTCTTTTCCCTGCAAGCTCTTCACCTTGGGTCTCACCTGCATTCTCAAAGATGCTACTCCTCCTGAGCTTTTCTCGACTTCTACTTAGAAACTTTTCTAATTTTTGCAAAGACCCAAATATTCACTGCTTCTAGAAAACGAGTTCCGGGATCAGGTGTTTTCTCCCTCTGTCTCAATGCACACCTTGCAGAGCTCTCGGTAAGGAGAAAATAAATTACACCACGTTCCCTCATCTTGATGCACTCCTTGCAGAGCTCTAAATGAAGAGAAACAATTGAGACTAAAAAAACAACTCACAGTTCCACCCACTTGCTTATAAAACAGAGAATAGCAGGAAGATACACATAGTCCAAACACAATACCTTTTGGATCAATTTTTCCATTCTGTTCTATTCATGAAAATTCCCACTGGCTACAAAATACACAGAGATTACAGTCATTTCAGAACTGAGGGTTTCTTCTCTAACACAGTTCTCTCTTTGCTCCCCTTTCTCCCTACTTCCCTTACTCTCCTTTCTACTCTAACTTCTTACAATCTTTACATAACTCAAAAATATCTCCTAGGGTCTCTTCCGGCTACTTGCCTACTCTAAATATTATCCTACGCTATCCTATATCAATCGCTTTCCAGAGCCGAAGTTGGAGCTTCTGCTCTGTTTTACAAATTCAAAAACTTGCTACAAAGGGAAAATCTGGTGTCGGTTCAAGCGTGCCTCTGAAAATGAATTTCGGTGCTAGGTGGAGGCAGATCCCGAAATCAGTTGAATTGTCATGTTTCTAAGTTCCAGGGGAACTCTCACGTGTCTGGTGGTCCCACCTTTGCGTGCTTGCCAATGATTCTCTTGCATCATACTCCCCTTCACAAAAATTCATGGACTCCTGTCCATGAGCTCCTCTACTGATTTTCCCTGCTTCTGGATAGCAACTTCCTTTTCCCAGTTGGCATCTTCTATTGGGTGTCCCGTCCATTTGACCAGATACTCAAAATAAGTCTTCCTTCTGGTCTTCTTGCTAATCCTTTAATCAAGGATCTTCTCCATCTACGACTTCTCTGCCACATGCATTTGCTTCTCCCATTGAATCTTTTCTTGATCTTCTGAGTCTTCTATGTTGTCCTTCCTGTAAGGGTACAGGTCTGAAATGTTGAATATGGGTGAAATGCCCACACCATTTGGTAGCTCGATCTCATAGGCATTTGCATCGAACTTCCTCAAGATCTTATAGGGTCCTATCTTCTTCATCTTTAATTTGTTATATGTTCTTCTATGGAACCTTTCCTTCCCGAGATGTGCCAAAACTTGATCCCCCACTTCAAATTGAAGTTCCCTGTGATGCTGATCGACTTTGTGTTTGTATTTCTGGTTGGAAATCTGTAGTTGTTCCTTGAGCCGACCATCGAGTCTCTGTATTTCAGCAGCAAAATCCTTTGCTCCAACGCTTCTGATCTCTCCCTGTTCCAAGTCTCTTAACTTAGATACTCCCCTGGGTTGCATTCCATAGAGTATTTGGAATGGGATTTTTCCAGTGCTCCTGTTTGGTGAGTCATTGTATGCAAATTTTGCTTGTGGAAGAATCTGATCCCACTGGTTATGATGTTCAGTAACCAAACTTCTCAATAGATTCCCCAAACTTCTATTTACCACCTCAGTCTGCCCATCTGTCTGAGGGTGATAAGATGAGATGAAGGACAATTCTGTCCCCATATTCTTCCACAATGTCCTCCAAAAGTGACCAACAAACTTTGTGTCTCGATATGAGACAATGCTCCTGGGTAGGCCGTGAAGTCTTACAACTTCTCTGAAAAACAGATTTGCAACATGTGTTGCAACACTGGTCTTCTGGCATGTGATGAAATGTGTCATCTTTGAAAACCTATCTACCACCACAAATACAAAATCAAATCCCCTTTGTGTCCTTGGCAATCCCAACACAAAATCCATGCTTATGGCATCCCAAGGCCTCTTTGGTATTGGCAATGGTTGATACAACCCAGTGTTCTGTCTTTTCCCCTTTGCATGTTGACAGATCCTACATTTGTTCACAAATTTTATCACCTCTGTTCTCATACCTGGCCAGTAGTATGAACTACTCAACTGTGCCAATGTTTTATCGTGGCCGAAGTGTCCAACCAACCCTCCACTATGCTTCTCCTTCAGAATATTGTCTCTCATTGAACATCGTGGTATACACAATTGATTTCCTTTGAACAACAACCCTTCCTAAACCATATACTCTTTCCACTGACTTCTATCTCTCAGTACAGGGTTTGTACATGCTTCGTAGGCCTCCGTGAAATCTGCATCATCACAATAGATATCCTTGAGGTGCTCAAACCCCAAGGTCTCCACCTGGAATTCTTGCAGAATTAAACAACTCCTGCTTAATGCATCAACAACCTTGTTAGCATTCCCAACAATACCTTTTATGACAAAAGAATTTTTTTGCATAAACTCAACCCATTTTGCATGCCTTTGATTTAGTTTTTCTTGTCGGTTTATGAATTGTAAATCTTGGTTATCGCTATACAAGACAAACTCCTTCGGGATAAGATAATGTCTCCATTTCTTCAATGCTTGAATGATGGCATAAAACTCATTATCATATGTGGAGTATTTACTCTTAGTCTCATTCATATTCTCACTGAAATAGGCAACAAGCCTGTTATCCTGACTCAAAAAAAATCCTATTGCAACTCCACTTGCATCACATCTTACCTGAAACGTCTTCCCAAAATTCGGCAAGATCAGAATCGGTCGTTTCGTTATCTTCCCCTTCAGTATATTGAAGCTCCTTTCAGCCTCCTCTGTCCATTTAAAAGACTTGTGTCGTTTCTTCACTGTATCCATCATTGGTGCACAAATCCCACTGAAGTCTCTAATGAACTTTCTGTAAAAACTCGCTAAACCATGAAAGCTCCTTACCTCAAACATGTTCCTTGGTGACGGCCATTCCCTGATCGCTTTCACCTTCTCTGGATCCATCTTCAATTCATTCAAGGATATCACAATACCCAAATAAATGAGCTCTGTCTTCATAAAAGATAACTTCTTCAGATTGATCAAAAACTTCTCCTACTGTAGCCTCCTCATCACTAGTGTTAGGTGCCTCAAATGCTCCTCTTTAGTCTTGCTAAAGATCAGTATATCGTCCAGATATACAACGACAAACTTTCCAATGAAATCCTTTAGAATTTCGTTCATCAGCCTCATAAAAGTACTTGGGGCATTTGTTAAGCCAAATGGCATAACCAGCCACTCATACAGGCCTTCATTAGTTTTAAAGGTTGTTTTCCATTCATCACCTTCTCTCATCCTGATCTGGTGATATCCACTTTTCAGATCTATTTTAGAAAAAAAATTTGCTCCACTTAAGCAGTCCATTAAATCATCCATTCTCGGTAAAGGGAATTTGTACTTGATGGTGATCTTGTTGATGGCTCTCAAGTTTGTGCACATTCTCCATCCTCCATCTTTCTTTGGGCTCAAAACAGTTGGTACTGTGCATGGGCTCAAGCTTTCTCTTACTAAACCCTTATCCAACAACTCTTGGACTTGGTTTCTTACCTCCTCATTCTCCCGAGGTGTCAATCTGTATGCAGCCTTGTTTGGCAGGCTCGCTTCTAGTATCAGGTCAATGTGATGATTGATACTCCTGATGGGTAGTAATGAGTTCGACAGCTCATCCACCACTATATCCATAAAATTATCCAGCAGCTCCTGAACTTCTTCAGGCAAATTGTCTACTGATGTACTCGTAAGGATGACACTGGGCTTCCTCACCACAATGAACTGCATCTCCTGTTCTCCCTTGACTTCTTTTAGGAGTTTCTTCCCACTCATGAGAAGTATGCTTGTGCTGGCTTCCTCCTTCGCTTTCTTCTCCTCTATTGGAAACAACATATGCGTCCTACCATTTTTTTCCAATGTGTACGTATTCTTCCTCCCATCGTGAATGAAATTCCTGTCATACTGCTATGGTATCCCCAACAAAATGTGGCATACGTCCATGGGGATTACATCACATTGGATTTCATCTTTATATCCTCCTATCTTAATTTCAACCAGGCATTATTTAGTAATCATTACCTGGTGTCCTTTTTGCAACCATGAGACTTTGTATGGCCTTGGATGTGCAATCGTATTCAACTCTAGTTTCTCCACCATCTCTGTGGATACCAGGTTTTCAGTACTCCCACTGTCAATGATCACCTTGCAGACTCTGTCCTTGGTCTTGCAAACTATCCTGAAGAGACTATTTCTCTGCACTGGCTTCTCAATTTCTACCTCTAGTTTTAAAAGAACTTTTCTCAACATCAGGGATGCTCCATCCTCTGCTCCCTCTACCTCAACATCTCTTCGTTGTGCTTCTGAAATTTGAGCTTCCCCTCCTTCTTTTCTCTTCTCCGGGCATTCCCAAGACATGTGCCCTATATTCCCACAGTTATAGCACCTTACTCCTCCTCTGCCTCTTCCTCTAGAAGAGTTTCTTCCCTCTTTCTTTCTTCCTTGTGAAATTCCTCTTCCTTCAGAGTGATTGTGGGGTTTCTCAGCCTCCTCCTTAGACTGATGTGCTCTGTCTCGGTTGAACCCCTTGTTCTTGTTCGTGACTGAGCTTTTGCCTCTTCCTTGCTGGTTCTGTTTTCTGGTCATCTTCTCCTCTGCCTTCAGTGAAAATTGATAAGAATCCTCCATAGTCTTTACTAAAATCATGCTTAGTTCATCCTGGACTTCATATCTCAAGCCATTTACATATCTGGCGACTTTTTCTTCGTCTCTCTCCCTTTGCCCAGTTCTGATGTTCAACCTGTAGAACTCCTCAGTGTACTCCTTGACTGTCATCCCCTTCTGTCTCAAGTTCTGTAGCTTCCTGAACAAATTGATTTGGTAGTCCTTGGGTATGAACTTAGCCTTTATCTTGGCTACCATCTTGTCCCAACTCTTTATCCTTTGTTTTCCCTTACTTCTTCTCTCAGCCTGCAGTTCATCCCACCACAGTGCTGCATGCCCTTTTATCCTGGTGACTGCCTGCTTCACCTTTTTCTCCTCATTGACATCTTCATAATCAAAGTGTTTGTCCATGGACCTTATCCAGTCCAATAGTTCCTCTACATATAGATTCCCCTCATACATGGGAACCTCTATCTTAGCTCTGCCTCCCAATCTGGCAACTGCTCTCAGCAACCGTTCTTCTACAACATCCTCCCTTGTAGCTTCTTTAGCTTCATATTCTTCACTTTCTGCATCACTGACATCTCCAGCATCAGGTGCCCTCCTCTGTGTTTCTTCCATGGTATCTAATAGAGCGCGAAGTTCCCGCATCTCCCTTTCTACAACATGGTTTCCTAGAGGCGGATCTCATCTTATTGGCGGCATGGTGCTGACTGTCTGTCGCACACAGAGTACAACTTCAAGGTTTTTCTGTCTCCTTCCTTTTTCTCCCTTCGCCTGAAATATACAGATGAAAATTGGGCTCTGATACCACTTGACATAGACGTTACCTTTGCCTTGACAGAGTCTCTGTGTGACCTCTCAGTCTTAAGGATCGTTCAATCTATTTTATGAGCCGAAGAGGCTCTTTGGCTTCCCTGCTAGAATCTGCAATTATCGATCAACAGGTCCTTCAGAAACTCTACCTGTGAAAACAACACTAGGCGCGAGCTTCACCTTTCCCAAGCGACCACGACGTCTATGACCAAGGGCCTAACCCCAAATTCCTTTGTCGCAACTCACAATCTCGCAAGTTCGTGGGTCAAAGAATTTGACTCCTCCTTCCCAATCTTGTGATACCCGAGATCACGAAATGGGTATAACTCCCTTCTGTCAGTGCCTTCTGTGTGTGACCACCAGCTAGGATTAACACTAGCACCTCTCGCTACTTGCACCTTCGCAAGTTTTAGCGTCCAACCTTGGCACCTTCCCTTCACTAACCCTCGAGGAGAGACATTAACTTCCCCTCTCATGTTCTCACTACTCGCGACTTCGTAAGTCGAAGGGTTGATCTCTCATGCCCTTACTCCGCGAATCCCCAAGACGCGAGAAGTCAACGGAGTGTTGACTCCTTTCTCCAGGTGACGTGTATCCACCTGTCAACCACGCAGGCCCCACCTTGTGGTTCTGCCACGTGTCCACACTCGTGTCTCGACTCTCGACACTTCGTGACTTATGCAGTCGAGACGAGGTCCTCTCAACCTTCAAACTTCTGAATGCGCGATATGCGCGATGAGGCTATGATCCAATGGTCCTCCGTGACCTATATCCTACGACTGTCTCTGCTCCTCGCAACTTCGCCACTCGCAACTTGGAGCACCTAACTCCTGGGCTCTCACCTTGCAAATCTTCGAGTTCATGAGATCCCTCGATCTCTACCACCTGTCCTCCTCAGATGGATGACTGCGATCCTCTTTCTAGTTCAGGACTTCTGATGTTGAGTGCCCAAACTTTCATCCTTCGAACTCCCGAACTCTCGAATGCTGAAATCTCGATACCAACCTCTTCCGGGACTTTCTCTCTACTTACAAGGGTTTAAACCTCGAGCTCCTCTCAAAAGATCCGACGACTGTCGGCTATTCTGAGCGAGATCCAATGGCTTAGAATCTCTTCGGCTCTATGCACTCCTCCACTGCTCCCCGGACGTGAAATTTTCAATGGTCCAAATCTCTTTGGCTGAATCCAATGGAAGTTGTGCTCCTCCTAAGCTTTGGCGCTTTCTTCCTAGACTTGGAAGAATTCCAAATGTTCAAAGGCCTCGGCCTTTGTTTCTTTTCCTTGCGAGCTCTTCACCTTAAGTCTCGCCTGTGTTCTCAAAGACGTTACTCCTCCTGAGCTTTTCTCGACTTTGACTTAGAAACTTTTTTGAGTTTTGCGAAGACCCAAATCTTCACTGCTTCCAGAAAATGAGTTCCGGGATCAGGCATTTTCTCCCTTTGGCTCAATGCACACCTTGCAGAGCTCTCAGTAAGGAGAAAAGAAATTCCACCACGTTCCCTTGGCTCGATGCACTCCTTGTAGATCTCTAAATGAAGAGAAACAATTGAGACTAAAAAAACAACTCACAGTTCCACCCACTTGCTTATAAAACAGAGAATAGCAGGAAGATACACATAGTCCAAACACAATACCTTTTGGATCAATTTTTCCATTCTGTTCTATTCATGAAAATTCCCACTGGCTACAAAATACACAAATATTACAGTCATTTCAGAACTGAGGGTTTCTGCTCTAACATAGTTCTCTCTTTGCTCCCCTTTCTCCCTACTTCTCTTACTCTACTTTCTACTCTAACTTCTTACAAGATTTACATAACTCAAAAATATCTCCTAGGGTCTCTTCCAACTACTTGCCTACTCTAAATATTATCCTACGCTATCCTATATCAATTTCTTTCCAGAGCCGAAGTGGGAGCTTCTACTCTATTTTACAAATTCAAAAAATTGCTACAAAGGGAAAATCTGGTGTCGGTTCAAGCGTGCCTTTGAAAATGAATTTCGGTGCTGGTTGGAGGCGGATCCTGAAATCAGTTGAATTGTCACGTTTCGAAGTTCCGGGGGAACTCTCACGTGTCTGGTGGTCCCACCTCTGCGTGCTTGCCAACGATGCTCCTGCATCAGATACCTAGACTTTCTTCCAAAGTGCTAAAGTTTTTATACCTTTTAATATTTTGTACACCGACACAATCTTTGAAAATGAAACTATTCTCTATGTTTTGTGATTACTCTGGTCTAAAATTCCTCCAACTTTTTCCATGTGTTGAATACTAATCTATTTTTCCCTGAAAGATCCTAGACTTTGTTTGCTTCCATATGATAACAATTATTGGTTTTGTTCATATCTCGGAAAGAAAATTATAATACAAATGGAGTGATTCTCATTTTCACCATAGCCTGTCCTTCTCTACCAACTTTCTTACATGATTTATCAATAATACAAACATGAGCAATTTCTTATATCAACTTAAGTCATTAAGTTGACATTCCATGATATATTTGGTAATCGAGTACTAGATTTTGTTTTAACAGTTTATTTTCAATGAATTTGTTCAATGGATTGGTTCAATCATATCATCTTGGTGATTTTGAGTCTACCTGTGGTGTTTAGGGTAATGAGCTCCAAGTGAAAGTAAAAAAATTAACCTACACCAAGGCACAACTGCCTTATGATTTTTCATATTTGGACTACTGCAAGCCAACTAAAATCGTCAACTGTGCTAAAACTTTAGGCAAGATATAGATGATGAGGTGATGAGATTACTTAAAGATTATAGATGATGAGATGCTATTGATTGATGAAGAAAATGATATTAACAAGAAATCATTTCATGAACTAGGAACTATACCTCAAGTTGCCACTCAACTTATAAAGTTCCTAAATACCAATTCTAAAGAAACATTGACAAGCAAAGGTATTAAAGACATAAAAACAATGATGAAGGAATCTGAAAGAATTTTCACAATGACGAATCTGATACAACAAACTTAGAATGAATGTATATCATTGAAAAGAAGTGTGGAATCCTTCACCAATAAATTTGTGAATTTAGTGAAGATGGGCTTACCTTCAGCTTGGGATAAAAAGGGCAAGTTCTTTCCATATGAAGATTACAGAAAAAAGCTTATTTCTTTCCAAATAAAAAGAAGATAAATTTCAAGGTGTGGTCAATACTTTGAAAGGTCAGACCATTTTGGACCTACTCACATATGAATTATACCTTCTATGGAAAATAAAAAACTTATTCTAAAAAACTATGAGTATAAAGAAGATCTGTGTTTGCATTTGATCATTCCTTTTGAATAAAAAATAAGTATTCCTTTTGTTCAAACTATATTCTCGTCTAGATACATAGTTAAACATCATTTCTTCTAGCTGAAAGTAAACTAATATTTATCACATGATACATTATTTCAATTTTTGTTTTTTGTCTTCTTCTATTTCTTCTTTCATCTTCTAAAACTTTAAATTGTATGGAACATAAAAAGATTTTCCTTCCAATCGTAAATCTTTAAATCTTTAAATACTAATGATACAATCCCATTTAAGCAACAAAAACACTCTGTTTTAGGACAGATCAACTAAAAAACAAATCAATCAATCTAATGGATGCCTTGACACAATTTTTAGAAACATCAAGGGTTACAATATGTGGCATAACGATTTCTGAAATGAGGTGTGTTGTAACATAGGTTAAAATTCTAAATAAAATTCTAAATTTTATTTAGAATAGATATATTAAGTCTTGTATTCGCTGACTTTCTTAATTTTTCTTGACTAGTATAGATTTTGATTTTGATTTTAATTTTTCATTTGTGTTAAAATACATTCTATGTTAGGTTTTAAGTTTTGTTAAATATAAATTCAGCTTAAGTTTTATTTAAAATTTGGTTATAAACTAGTTTAAGTTATTTTTCTATAATATTAGTATTTTTATTTTAACTTTATTATGTGATATAATTAATTTTAGCTTTAGTTCTTAATTAAATTTTCTTTTATTTGTATATAGTTTTAATCTTTAATTTTTATATAATATTAATTGTAAATTATCGTAGATTATAGTTATATTAGTTATTGTATTAGTTAAAATTAGTGTTATATATATATATAGTTAAGCCCTAATATTGGCTCATTACTCCTTAATTGGGGCATATTATATTAGTAATGCTATTTTATTTATGTCGGCTTTAGGCCATTAGTTGTAATTATACCTCCTAGTCTCCTATATATACCAAGGAGACATTTT
>JZKD02S1605552.1:0-10567 GCA_000966675.3 Picea glauca | reverse complement strand
TTTCCAACTTTGTTGAGAGATGCTATAAAAAATGTGAAGCAATGTTATCTTTTACACCATGTGGGAAAACCCTCTATGTGAGGTTAAATGCCACTGCAACCCATTATGTTTGGGGAGCCATTTCAAAGTTGGGGAATGGAATTTATTGAACCCATCAATCCACTAGTGCGCTATTAAAGCACTAGGTATTTATTGAACCCATCAATCCACTAGTGCGCTATTACGAAAGCAAGAATACACCATTCCACAGAGATTATGCAAGGTTTTGTACTTGATTCCCTATCGAACTCAAGGATGTTCTCAGTTAATTTTCGGGTAAGAATTAAAAACCCCTTTTTCTTTGCAAAAATGTCTAAGTCTTTTGGCCCTAAAATAACTAGAACCCTACATGTAGAAAATGCACATTTAGTAGAAAAAGATGGTTTAATTGTGGACGCCATTACTTCATTTGACCTTTACGAGATACATAATCTATCCTATAGAAGATATAGTGAATTAAAGTATTATTTTAATGATTGGGAATTGAACCTGTCTCCTTTTGTTGTTCCACAAACCTATAATTTCCTAGAATTTGTCCATTGGTGTGTTGAGAATTATGATCCAATCACTAAGAGAGTTTGATCAAAGAAGGGGTTAGTTCTATTCGAGGTAAAACCTGAGTCTATTAGTGAAATGTTGAAGGTTTTTGAAACAAAATATGGTCGAATTGTAAACAAAGAAACCCTAGCAACAAAATTTGGGGAGTTAATCCCACAACGTAAACATAATTCTGTATAGAGTTTAATGGATACAGATAATACTTTTGTTCAAGAATCAGAAACCTATGAAACAATCATGTTTTCATCAATTTCACAACATGTTTTGAGTATGATTTGTGCAATTCTGGGATATGACAGTGACAAAGTAGTGGATTATATTGTGTTAGTTCTTGTTAGAGCCATCTGTCCTTGTACAACTCAAATAATCACAATATTGTTCTTTGCACAATTTATAGTTGATTCATTACATTTCCAACTCACTGAATTCTCTCTAAATAGATTATGTAATTATCAATCCTTTTTGGTCTATTTGCTTCTATTTTTTTTAAAGAAAATAGCTTTTCAAGCTTGAAGTTGGAAATTGAAGACAAAAATGGAAATCTTGTATCTGTTATTCACTAGACACCTGTAGTCAGAGCTAAGCCAAAAATGTTGGTTTTATGGAATATGTTGGTACATGCATTTTTGTAGCTTACACTCTATTTCATGAAGAGTGTTATCCAAGGATTTCTCCTCAAGTAAAATCCCTTTTGCATGAATCCTCAGCGACCAAAATTGGAGGTTGGTATTTATTTCAGGAATAGACTGAGATTGGGGTATATGGAGAAAAAAAATATCCTTTTAGATTACCTAAATTTATAACTTTAAGTATTTTTTCTCTTGATTTTATTAGATAGAGTCTTGAATCTAATAATATTCATTTTATTCTTAGAAAGAAAAGGACTAATTTCAAGCTAAAAAGAGAAGTTGGGCCTTTCATTGTGTACAATAGAAAAACCTTATAGGTTGCTGAAACAAAATTGCAGAAACTGAATCTGGAATGAGGAGAATCTTGGAAATATGATCCTTTTGGAATCATTAAGGAAAAAATGTTGGAACTAGGATTGACTTCTTATGAACATCACAACAAGCCTCATATTGAAAGAATAAGGAACCTGTACAGCTGGGAAGAGGTCCAAGGCATCCTTCAGTAGAAAACTCAATCTATGGAGAAACTATCACAAACATAAAATATTGAAACTCCTCAACATCAAAGGAAGACATTAAAGAGAATTTTTCTTGGATATTTTCAAAATGTTTCAGAATATGAAGATGGACATTCAAGTAAGAAACAAAAGATTGAAATCATTCTAGAAGGAAATTCAAAGGAAAATACTCAGCTGGCAAAAGAAATATCAGAGCAAATTCAAAAGGAACTTGCATATGCTATGGAGCTTCTTCCAATAGTATTTATTAATTCTGTTCAAAGTCAAGAAGGTGACGGATCAACAAAACAAAGACAAAAACCATATTTTCTGTATATGATGAATTAAAAGATAAAAAATTGTAGAATAAACAAGTTTTGTTTCCTAGATTTGATCTTGATCCTACTAAAACCAGATTATTATCCACTTTATATTTTGAGAAGGGAAAAATAAATTTGTCAGTATTGGAACCAATTTGTCAAGATATTATGAGTCCAAGAAATTGTAAGTTAGAAAATTTCTCATTTGATCTTGAAAATGTCCCACTGGTTGACAAAATTGAATTGCTTAAACATACAGGTGAGGTGGTAAACATAGATGTTATCAAAACAAATCTGAGTATAAATAAAATGTAAAGGATAAATAATCAATTGAAAGGGCAGTTGAAGTAGGAACAAACACTCTCCAGGATAAAGAAGATAATATTTGACGACTTGGAAAAGAAAACGTTGAGAATAAGAGATCATTCCAAGGATGATGAACCGATGCAACAATTTATAAGCTTAAAAGACAAAGAAATTGCAATTTTGAAGAACAAACTACATATGACCGATCATGATCATGTTCAAACTAAAGAAATTATAGCAATTCAACAAGAAAAAGATTAACTTCTTAAGAAAATAGTACAATTGAATGATTTTTTTTTTTTTCTTGAGCAATAGATCTAGATCTTAAAACAGGGAGAATCATCGTCCAAAGTTCCTATAACTGCAGAAATTATGAGTCCAGGAAATTGTAAGTTAGAAAATTTCTCATTTGATCTTGAAAATGTCCCACTGGTTGACAAAATTGAATTGCTTAAACATAAAGGTGAGATGGTAAACATATATGTTATCAAAACAACTCTGAGTATGAATAAACTGTAAAGGATAAAAAATCAATTGAAAGAGCAGTTAAAGTAGGAACAAACACTCTCCAAGATAAAGTAGATAAGAGTTGATGATTTGGAAAAGAAAATATTGAGAATAAGAGATAATTCCAAGGATGATGAACCGATGCAGCAGTTGATAAGCTTAAAAGACAAAGAAATTGCAATTTTGAATAACAAATTGCATATGACTGATCATGATCATGTTCAAACGCAATAACTTATAACAATTCAACAAGAAAAATAACAACTTCTGAAGCAAATAGTACAATTGAATGAGCAAAATAAATTTCTTGAGCAATAGATCCATATATTAAAATGGGGAGAATCATCGTCCAAATTTCCTATAACTGCAGATCCCTTAGAAGATTTGGTTGAAATATTAGTTGATGTAAATTTCAAAGAAATTGAGCTCAAAAAGTAAAAGAATGAAACATTTTCTCAGAGTGATGAAATTAAAGTCTTAAGAGAACATATGGCAGAAGTAGATAAACAGATAAAGAAATACCAAGGAGCCAAAGCTAAAATACAAGAAGAATATGATATGTTGAAGAGTAAAAGTGGAGGTAAATATTACCTAATAGGAGCTAAGCATGTGTTAAGGGATAAGATAACTGCATATATTAATAAAATTTGGAATTATATTGTTATAATGGATGAAGAAAATAACCTAGCAAAGAAAGTTGAGAAGGATATTGAAGTTTCTTTCCAAGAGTTGAGAAATAGACCTCAAGTTGCTACTAGGATAATAAAAAATCTTAATTCCAAATAAAAGGATGAATTGATTAAAAGTGGAATCAAGGATTGAACCAATATGGTTATGGAGGTTGAAAATGTTTTCACCAAATGAAACCTTATTCATCAAGCTAGAAAAAAATTAATTCCTTTGCACATAAATGTTCAATGGTTCAATAAGATTTACAAAAAAATGGTTGAAATGGGACCTGCGAGAATATTATGGTAAAAATTGTTTACCATCTCTTCCAAACTATAATTTTTCAATAATCTTTCCCTCGGATCAGATCTCCAAAATTATAAAATTGAAAAATTAAGGTTTCCTCATAAAACCCTAGATCTGCAGTACCAGTTGCAGTTGCAGTTCCAGTTGCTTCATGCCAGTTGCTTCATTCCAGTTGCTTCGTTCCAATTTCTCATGCCAATTTCTTCATGTCAGTTGCTTCATTCCAGTTTCTTCGTTCCAATTGCTTCATGCCATTTTCTTCATTCTAGTTGCTTCGTTCGCGTTGTAGTACCAATTGCAACACCAGTTGCAATGCCAGTTGTAGTACCAGTTATAGTTCTTAAGGTCTAGTGAAGTTTCTGATAACTCGTTAAGAAACTCATTGAGAGGATGCTGAAATTATTCTTGCCCTAGAATAGCTCTCTATCCATTCTTTCGAAAGTTAGGGTTTCTAGTTTTGCAACAACAAAAAACCCTAACCCAAATTCGTTGGGCACTTTCAGTGAAGATTTGGGCCTAATTTTTGGTTATCCTAATGCACCTTACCCTATCACATCTCCAACTACCTTCAGATTGCAAGTTGGAGCACTCTGAAGTTTCAGGATTCGTTGTTGCTTGTTGTTGTTTTCCACTCTTGTAGGAGGTATGTACTTGTATATGTTTAAACTGTATCATTATCTTAAGGGTTTTTGCAATAGAAGAGATATTTTGTCTACGCAAAAATCGTAGATCTAGAGGGATCTCAGATTCATCACATTCAAAGGAAAACAACACTCTAGGTTTGATTGTTTTGATATGCCTCTAGCTGTTATGGCATTATTGTGATCTTATGAACATCTAGTTGTATTTTTATCTATTGAATTTATGATTATCATACTAAGATTTGGTCAAAGTTAAAGTTATAAGTTGACTCTAATCAAAGTATTATATTGATTAAGGTTGATATTTTCGAGTTTACTTGCATTATATTCCCTAACTCATATTTCTGTCAAGAAAGCATATTGTCTTAGTACATGGGACAGGTTGGAGATAGTACTTGTCATCTTGAGTGAAGGAGATTCAGAAGAAAAAAAAACTCATTATTGAAGATAAGACTCCAGGTTCTAGGTTTTATTGATTAAATTGATAAGTTTCAAATTTGCACATATCAAGTTTGATAATTGCTACATTACAAGTTGTGACATCAATCCTTGAAAGGTTCTATTATTTCTAGATATAATTAATACTTGGTAGCATGTGAGTACTATTGATATAAATTCTTATTGTACTTGTTTGCAAGATGAACTGACATCTCCTTTAGGGGATACTTCTTGTTTTGTTTCCACGCAGGTCACCTTGGTAATGATATGTTGATTACCATGAAATTAGATTTTATTCTTATTAACATAAAATTTATGTTCTTATGAAAATGTTATGATACTGGAAATACTTTTTCTCTTCTTGCCCTTGTCTCAGGCAAGTTATATTGTAAATTCCATGGAGGTTACCATGGAGATATTGTTGTTTTTTTTTTCTTGTTCTGGGTAGGTTTTCATGGAGGAATGATTGGTCACAACACTAGAAGAGTGTTTTTACTACTTCTTATTATTGCATTTTTTTAATTTTGGCTCTTGTTCCAGGTAGGTAACAAGTGTTATCTCTGAGAAGGAGCTACTATGACGATTATTCTCGTTATTTTTCTTCTTATTATTACAAGATTACTATTCTTGTCTATTGTTTTCCCTTATTGTTCTGGGCATGTCATAGGTGATAAATTTAAGGGGAGCTATAGTGACGGTTGCAGGAGACAAATATGGTCTCTAGTTTGAGACATGGAGAAGACTATCCAGATAAGAAGTTGTATACATGATCGTATACATCCATGTACCAAAGAAAAAGAGGATGGAGTTAAAACCTTCTAGCAAGAAGGGTACTTTTGTGAGATACATAGTATCTCATATGGAGATTGATTGTAAGGATAAAAAGGCTCCAAAGATGACCGAACAAATCCATCTATTATAGTTGATCACTCTTCATATCATCAATAAGAGTTAGTGGAGCCAGAAGGGCCTACCCATAATCGTTGTAGTAACTAGGAAGAGACTAACATGGGCCCGTGACACTTTGCATGATGCATATATATATAACATTGATGAGCCACATCACGAGAAGGAGCATATGGCTCCACCAGTGGTGAGGCAGGTGGACACACCAAGTACCAACTCATAAGGAGATAGAGTTCAGAGGGAGTCACCAATCAGGATCCAATAGGGAGGAGCAACCTCCCCTGAACCATTCATAGGAGAACTCAGAGGAAATGAAAACACACAGAGGGAGTAGATGTATCCAAATATTATATAGACTCAGAGGGAGTCAAGCTTCATAAGGAGCATGGAGACTCAGAGTGAGAATGATCTTAGAAAGAGTCAGTGGCTTAGAGAATTTCATTCAGAAAGTATTCCTTCTCAGATTCATATGGGAGAGAGAGATATACTCCATGATTGAAAAACATGTGCCATGATTTGAGGAGGCTATATAAAAGATTCATAGGCTTCGAGGAGATATGAGACCTCCTGGGAAGATTCCCTTGTTTCAGTGACAGAGGAGGAATCCGATCATAAGGACTGGGATATTGTTCTTTTACCTTGGTTCCAAGACCAGAAGGGAAGTCAATGGTGACTTCCAAGTTGACATACAAGATTAAACATGTTGTTGATGGAAACATAGAAATGTCCAAAGCTTGATTTATGGACAGAAGATTTTCCTAGCAAGAGGAAGAATATTATGACGAGACACTTGCTCCAGTAGTCAAAATAAGTGTACATAGAGAAGCCACAAGATACATGAGAGGGAGTCTCATGTTTGCAGATTGAAGAAATATTTGTATGGGCTTAAGAAGGCACCCAGGGTAGGATGTTCTAAACAAATATTTTGATGAGCCTGGGATTGGTTGCCTACATCGATGGTGAAAAATATAAATTTATTGTGTAATACATCCTCAGGGACAATGGATGCCACCATGTATAGACATATTATTGGTTCGTTGATGTACTTAACGAACACAAGGCCATATATATGTTTTGTGGTGAACACATTGAGTCAATATATGGTTGTACCAAGGCATGTTCACTTGATTGCAACAAAACATGTGATGAGGTACCTGAAATACACAATTGAATATGGACTCAGATATTTTTCATATTGTGATATAATCCTGGAAGGCTATACTGATTCAGATTGGATCGATAGTGTCGTAGACCATAAGAGTACATTTGGATGTTTCTTCAGTTTGGGATCAACTATGATCTCATGGTTTAGCACAAATCAGACGACTGTGGCACTCAATAGGACTGAGGCAGAGTATATAACATCATGTTCAACTAGAAATGAAGCAGTGTGGCTTAAGAAGCTTATTGCAAGAATATTTGATCTTGAGTTAGAGGCAACTTGTATATGGTGTGACAACCAAAGTTCTGTGAAGCTGTCAGAGAACCTGATGTTCATGAAAAGTCCAATCATATCGAGATCAAGTACCATTATATTAGAGATATGGTGCATAAGGGAGCATTGAAGTTATAGTATATCACTATAGATGAGCAGATAGAAAACGTGTTGACCAAGCCTCTGTTGATAGTGAAGTTTGTGTACTTCAGAGACAAGCTTGGTGTGGTCCAAAAGGAATTCCCTAGTAAGAGGGAGTGGTGAGTTATATATGCAACTCTAGATAACAACATGGTATAGTATGGTATGCTGAGATATTTCTGCTCCAGTGAAATAGTCTGGTACACATAGCTACTTATTGAAATAATATGGTACACTGGTATATTTCTAATCCAAGGAAATAGTCTGGTACGCATAACTATTCTAGTGAAATAGTTTGGTATGCTAAGATATTTCTACTTTAGTGAAATAGTCTGGTACACATAGCTACTCCAGTGAAATATTCTGGTACGCTAAGATATTTCTATTCTAGTGAAATAGTTTGGCACACATAACTACTCTAGTGAAATAGTTTGGTACACATGTTACTAGTTCTGGGTGAACTAGATGTTGAATTCTGTGTGAGCTGGAGAGTTACTAGTTCTGTATGAACTAGATGTCAGATTCTGTGTGAGATGGTGAGTTACTAGTTCTTTATGAACTAGATGCCAAATTCTGTGTGATTTGGCGAGTTAATAGTTTTGTATGAATTAGATGCCAGATTATGTGTGAGATGGAAAGTTACTAGTTCTGTATGAGCTAGATTATAGATTCTATGTGAGCTAGCGAGTTGAAGCCCCATGATGACATAATCCCAGAAGGATGATGAGACCCCGTATACATGAATGTGACATGACCACCAGACAATATTTGTGCGTGACTATGAAAGAGCCTGTGTGGATATGATGGTGTTACTTGTTACATGATATGTTTGATCATGAGATGGCATGTTTGGCCATGCTATTTGTGATTTGATCTGTTTGATCATGAGATAACATGTGTGGCTATGGTGATGCTACCTATATATTGGTTTGCAAGACCATGTGAGTCTTTCCCATCCCATGTGATATGTATGGGTGTGTTTGAGACCATTACATGAAGAACATCTTAGTTAATACCTCCCTAGATAAGAGGGAGTGTTGATGTTTTGGTAGCTGCGGGAGGTATTGACCTCCAAGGGTAACCATTGTACTTAGAATAAAATATTTCGGAAGTAAGAGAACCATTAAACATATGTGTGAAAACCCTAGAAGAGCATTCGACCCAAAGAGAATAATAATAAAGTATTAAAAGGCTCTAGAAAGTGAGGTCGGCCCCACATGAAAAGACACCTTGGCAGACTAGTATAAATAGAGGCTAGGTGCTCCTCATTTGTACACTCACTCACGCAGTAGACGGAGGGCACAATTTTGAGGAGAAACAATTGCAGTTGCAGTAGAAGGAGGTGCAAGTATGGATAGGGTGGTGCAGTAGTTGCCATGGTGTAATCTCAGTCTTTCTGGTATCTCTCTTGTGTGTTTCTCTTGGTAAAGGTACACTTCTATTAGTAGAGGTATGTTCTCTTGGTATTGTTCTACTGTTGATGCAATGGTGTTTCTGGTTAGGTTTTATCTATTGATTCTAGTGTGGACTTGCCATAATCATTCTATCTAAGAAAAGGTTAGTGTGCTTGGCGTTGGAATAGTGAATGCCTATGGTTGGGTGAAAATGGCGTGACATTGTCTATGGTTAAACAAGCATACAAAAGTTTAACAAATAGTTGCGATTGACAATATTTTATTGATGATTTTTGAAATGTTGTCTTGTAAATATCTTTTGTGATGTCTTATTCAAAATAGATCGAGGAGTAAAGACACAAATTTTGTTTCACAAAATGTTTAATCACTCCATCAAGGAATGTACACCATTAAATGATCTATTTTAGAGTGGTTAGCACACTATATTTAGTAGATTTTGAGACCATTTTCAAAACTATTGTCAACATGTACAACAACAGTTGGGTCCATCATTAAATAATGTATTTTAGACCTGTCAATGTAGTCAATACCCATAGATCTTGTACATGGGGACACACCTATTTTTTATATTTATGGATGTATTTTCCATGGGGAATTATCTTGTCCAACAAACCATAAATCTCCTTTACAATGGCCCACTCCCTCCACTCCATATTTCACAACTGCTATAAATACAGTTGAATTTATGTCCATGACAAGAGAATGCAATAAAAGGAAAGCGCTTGGATACATTCCAAAAAGGGACCGGGGATTTCCATCTCTAAGAATGAGTTGAGAAATTCTTGAAACAATATATCCAAACAACTATGTTCATAAAAATTATACAAAGAGAATGATCTACAATCAATCATATTATGGACAATTTGATTTAATAGTGCAAAGCTTGATTAATTCATATGAAAGAATATGTGTTTATATTTATTATGAAATCACCAATGATTTTGTATTCAAATTGCAAATAACATAATGCAAAAAACACACTCACAATAAAGAACACAAATATTACATTGGAGGAAGTGTGGTAAAAATCCAACAAGAATTATTTGATAAACGCTTTATTATTTCTCAGAAAATTACAATCTAGAGAGATACACTATGTTATTGAGGCTTTGAATACTTTTTCTCCTCTATCCAAAATTGCATATGGCATAGTTTTCATTTCCCATTGACATGCTTGTGTTTTGTCCCTTTGTCCTTCATCCTTGGAACAATCACCTTGGTTCATAAATTGTTTCATTTAGCTCTTTAATATTCCCATGCCAAGCTCTCCAACCTAATTATTGTGTAAGGCTTGGTTGGGTATCCCTTTGACTTGAATATAAATTCCAGCTCCTATTTTTCATTTTTATTGATGTTTTTTCCATGGGGAATTCTCTTTTCTAGCAAACAATAAATCTCCTTTACAATGGCCCACTTCCTCTACTCCATCTTTGCAAGATACAAGATATATAAAATATGCAGAACAGAAATAAAATGCTAGAAATGGCAGAATAACAGTAAAATATCCAGCATAATCTTCACAATACACTGAAATGATATACAAAATAGCAATAGAAAAACACTTTGATTCAGAAAGCAATGTTCACAGGCCTCTTCGAGGGGGCAACCTCCAGTCGAGAAGCGCTCTGTTACAATAATCTTCAAGCAAGGGTTCACATACCCTCGCCCCTTATTTATACTAAATATGTCTATTAAGAGAAGCATCTAGAGGAAGATCCTTCTAGAAGCGGAAGCTTCTATTAGGTCTTCTTACATCCGCC
>JZKD02S1605551.1:764280-791434 GCA_000966675.3 Picea glauca | reverse complement strand
GAAGTCACCCGAGCCTATCATGACCTCTATTCCTTTGACTCCAGGAAAGTTCAGTGTCTAGGAGTTATCAAAGCCCTGGTCGTGACCTTGTTTCAGCTGCCCATGAAATGTGTGGTCATGGATATTGTAGTGGCCGATGTCCCCCCCAAGTTTGGTATGTTGCTGTCAAGATCTTGGATAAAAATACTAGGGGGAACCTTGCAGATGGACCTCACATACGCTACTATCCTAGTGTTCGGAGGAGAACATAGGAGGCTATATAGGGAAGCCCAACTGGCCTATATAATCAGTGATGAAGCCAATCCTACCAACCATCCCATCTTCGCCTTGTACACCGATTTAGGCTCCAGTTTACTGCAACTCACCCATGCTCCTGAGCCTCCTCTTGAACTCAGAAAGCAGCCCACCTCTCCTCGTGAACTTCCTCCTTCCACCACCCCCGTTTGGAAAATGTTTTTTGATGGAGCCTGTTCCAGGGAAAGTGCTGGTGCTGAGGTGTTTTTTGTGTCACCTAGCCAGGAAACTGTATCTCTGTCATACAAATTAGAATTTGAAACCACCAACAACGTGGCAGAGTATGAAGCCCTTGTTCTAGGATTAAGAGCTGCAAGAGAAATGGGAATTTAGGAGGTAGCAGTGTTCGGAGATGCAGAGTTGGTGGTCCAATAGATCAGAAGCGCTTATCAGGCTAAGCACCCTCGACTCAGAAATTACAGGAATGAAGCATGGGACCTAATTGACAACTTCTTCTCAGCCTTCAATATCTCTTTTATTCCAAGGGAGGACAATCTTATGGCCGATTCTTTAGTTGTCTCAGCCAGTTTGCTCAAATTTCCTCTGCCGCCTATGGTCAACTCTGATGTTGAAATAAAATATAGGCCCTCTGTACCGGACAATGTCAAGCATTGGAAGGTATTCGAGGATGATCTGGAAATCGAGAAGTTTCTCCAATCTGTTGATGAATTTTCTGTGTTTCACATTGATCAGGATCCTAATACAGAAGAAAACCCTCACCCCGAGGTGTTTTTAAATAAAATTGCTAACCACCATATTATTCAGCTACCTAGCAATCACATTCCGAGGGGACTTATTCCTTTAGAAAGATTGTTCGATGGGAATGATGTGGCAGTAAAAGGTAGGGTTTCGGATGAAGATGATGGTACAACCGAGTGCAACATTGGCACACTGGAGGAGCCTAAGTTTGTCAAGCTGTCAAGCAGTTTGACCACAGAACAGAAGGCCGAATATACTGAGTTGCTGAGAGAGTTTGCTGATGTGTTTGCATGGACCTACGAAGACCTCAAGACGTATGACACGTCTGTCATTAAACACAAGATCCCACTAAAGGAAGAGGCTAAGCCATTTAGGCAGAAGCTAAGACAGATAAATCCCATGTTGCTGCCTGTCATGGAGAAAGAAGTAAAGAAGTTGTTGGAGGCCCAGATCATCGTCCCCCTGAGATATTCCGAATGGGTGGCCAATTTGGTTCCGGTAAGGAAGAAAAGTGAAGAAGTCAGGCTTTGTGTCGACTTCAGGAACCTGAACAGGAGCTCAAAGAAAGACAATTATCCCCTGCCCAACATGGAGCACATATTACAGAAGGTAACCAGTGCATCTAGGATTTCCATGATCGACGATTTTTCTGGCTATAATCAGATATCGGTCATGCCTGAAGACAGAGAAAATACGGCCTTTACCACTCCTTGGGGAACATTCATGTACGCCAAAATTCCTTTTGGGTTAATGAATGCAGGAGCCACATTTCAGCGATCCATGGACATAGCCTTTATTGGGAAAAAGATCGGTTCGTGGTGATCTATCTGGATGACATCACAGTCTTCTCAAGGTCCGACAAAGAGCACTCCTATCACTTGAGGAAAGTCTTCTCAAAATGTCGAAGATTCGGCCTTTCCCTGAACCCCAAGAAAGCTTTGTTTGTTATGGAGGAGGGGAAGCTATTAGGCCATATAGTATCAGCAGAAGGAGTGAGGATTGATCCTAGCAGAGTGGAGGCAATTCGGACCCTGTCGCTTCCCAGGTCGAAGAAGGAAGTTCAGGCCTTTTTGGGGAAGATTAATTTCCTAAGGAGATTCGTCTCGAATTTCGCTGAGCTGGTGAAACACATCATAGCCATGCTCAAGAAGGGAAATGAAGTGAAATGGACCGCTGAACCCAGGGAATCTTTTGTCCGAATAAAAAAATTATTGACTGAGGTACTAGTGCTGATCAGTCCTGACTATTCGAAAGATTTCCTAATTTTCTCTTTCGCCTCTTTTGATGCAGTAGCAGCGGTCTTGTTGTAGAGAAATGAGGAAGGGCGAGAGCAACCCATTGCCTTCTTCAGCAAGGCATTAAGAGATGTAGAGTTCAGATATGAAATCATGGAGAAGCAGGCCTATGCCTTAGTAAAAGCTCTCAAATCTTTCAGGGTCTATGTCTTGCACTCAAAGATGATTGCATACGTTCCTTCAGCCTCTGTGAAGGACATCCTTGTATAGCCCGACATTGATGGGAAGAGGAGTAAATGGATAGCCAAGATCCTGGAATTTGACCTGGAAATAAGGCCTACCAAATTAATCAAAGGTCAGGGCTTAGCCAAGCTGTTGGTTGAAGCCAATTGCCAAGCCTTGGGGATAAGTTTCATCAATGAATGCTCGGGAATCCAGCGGGGTTGGCTGTCTGAAAGAGACCCTCAAAGGGAGCCCCCATTGGCCCGATGTCCTTGGTATAAGGATATCATATACTTCCTATAGGAGCTGCGGCCCCCAGACGACCTGCAAAGAAACAAAGAAAGAGCTCTAAAGCTCAAGGCAGTTAGATATTGCTTGATCGATCAAATGTTATATTGGAAAGACCCCCTGGGGGTGCTTTTAAAATGCATGAGTCCACAAGAGGCCAAAATGATCGTGGCTAAATTTCATAGCGACTTGTGTGGAGGGCACCATTTCTGGAAAGCCACAACCCACAAAATCCTTAGGGCTGGATACTACTGGCCTACCGTGTTCACTGATGTTTGCAAAAAGGTCCGAGCCTGCATCAAATGTCAAAAATTTGGAGGAAAGAAGCAGCTCAAGTCTCTGTCGTTAAAACCTATGGTGGTTTCAGGACCCTTCCAGTAATGGGGCTTAGATTTTATCGGAGAAATCCACCCTACTTCCAGTGGGCAGCATAGGTGGATCCTGACTGCCACAGACTTCTTTACCAAATGGATTGAGTCCATCCCCACTAGGAATGCTTCCCACAAAGTAATTATTGGATTCTTGGAAGACCTCATCACAAGATTCGGTTGTCCGAGAAAGATCGTTACAGATAATGCAACCTCATTCAAAGCCGAACCATTGGTCAAATTCTATGAGCAATTTGGAATCAAGCTGATTCACTCCACTCCATATTATCCACAGGGCAATGGTCTAGCAGAGTCCTCCAACAAAATCCTAATAAGGATCATCAAAATATTGTTGGAGGATAACAAAAAGGCTTGGAATTTGAAGTTGAAGTTCGCTCTATGGGCCGATCGAGTGACCACAAAGAGATCTATAGGCATCTCTCATTTCCAGTTAGTTTACGGAACAAAAGCTGTATTTCCTTCTCAGCTGGTCATTCCCGTAGCGAAATTCTTCCAGGATTATCAAGAAGAGCCCAATGATATGATCCGAAGAATTTATCAGCTGGTAGAAGTCCAGCAAGCCAGAGAATAGGTAATGATCAGATTTCAGGACCATCAACAAAGGATCAAGTAGGCTTTTGATAAAAAAGCCAAGAAGGAGGAGTTCCAGGTAGGGGACCTGGTAATGAAATGGGATGCTCCTAAACAAGACAAGGGCAAAGACGGTAAATTTGAAGCCCTGTGGATCGGGCCTTTCAAAATCTCTGAGGTTTTCTCAAATAACACATATCGGCTGCAGGATTTGGAGGGTAAAGAAGCTTTCAACTGCCCAGTAAATGGGCATTTTCTGAAGAAATTTTTTGTTTGAGACATAAATGGCTCTTTTGTTTGTAAATATTGTCCTTCTATTTCTTTGTTCATTTTCGTTTTTATTTTTCGGCTTAATAATGACTCCATAGCCCAACAGCAAGGCACTGGAACTGCACAATGAGTCCTTAGAGCATCACAGGGACGACTCTATCCCCCATGGAGCTTAATGTTAGTGACATTTATTGTCTGAAGCACAAAAGCGATCAGGCCTGCAAGGGGTGCGATGAGCGTCGAGCGCAGCTCACAGAAAAAGTCTATTTCGGGCTTAAATCAAGCGAGCGAGCAGTCTGATCCTGACGATCAGGATTCATCTAAAGGGACAGATCAACGGTTGGCAGAAAATCGCAGTTAGCGAAGTTGCACCGATGTTAGCGCAATAGATAGCGCCCATGTTTTGTGCATGAATGGATGAAAGTCGTTCATCCCAAAGGGCACATGGCACGAGATCTGGTCACGTCGGCTTTTAGGCAGTCGCGAGTGCAAGGGGTGAAGGTTTTATGTCTTTGAACATCGCGAAACCCCGAACCCTGACAGCGCCGAAAGCGTCGAAACTGGGGCCAGCGACATCACGAAGCATTTTCAGCCGTCCATCTAAATGGAACACCTGGCAGCAAATTGAGCCATCTCGGCGTTTCGTCCATCGTGACTCCAAGACGCAAAGAGCAGCTCTGTTATATTCCGATGCGCGAGGTGCCATGAGAGTCCCGGACCCGGGCCCATGGTATCGTCGGGAGAATTATGAGCCGTCGGATCTAGAGGGACGCGTGGTGCCTGATTAAGCCGTCTCGACATATCACTCATCGTGATTTCAATCAGCAAGGATCAGCCCTTTCATATTCGCGAACGCCGAAAGCGCCTTGGGAATAAGCACGTGGTCACAGTCTGTGGTCACCTGGAGACAGATAGGAGTTGCGTAAAGAAGGCCAAAGGCGCCGAGTTCAGCTACAGAGTGGATCACTGCGATCTCATGGCACCATCGGACTCGATCTCAATACTGTTTCTAGCATTGAAGTAAATGAAGGAGAGAGCGGATGGTTGAAACCTCCTTTCATTCATTAAGTAAGGGGAATGGAGGGTCTGGAAAGCCGCCTACTCAAGGAGGTCCTGTGTATCGATCTTCTCAAAGAAACCATGCCGAAGTCCTCGACTCGACAGAGAAGTCTGCGCACGCCAGCCCAACACTTAATGGCCCAGCTACCTTCCTTACAAGAGCCATGCGTAGTTAAGGTGGCGCTTAGAGAAAGATATCTGTACGAGTTTGACTGAAGGGACACCAAGCTTTGGGTGACTGGACACGCCTCTGTGAGGTGAATTTTCTTGAGTATATAGACTTAGTCTTGGTATTTTGGCAAGGCATCGATGGTAGAGCAAAGCTCCCGATTGTAAAGTTTTAACACAGACTCTAGTTCCCTGGTTATGTATTTACATGTAAGATTTCTTTTTTAATGACAGACAGTCTCTTCACTCCATCCTGTTTTCATCTTATGCTAAGAGAGTTCGTGACCGACTGATTCGCACGAATTATGGCAATTATGTTGTGATAAAGGATGTATTGTGGCACTATTGTTTTCTCTGGTTTTCTACATTTGATCGTAATAAGATCTTGCGTTTAGATGTCTTCCTCCATAGTCTGTTAGGAACCTGATGTTTACTACAAACCTTAGCATCTCTCTGATACAAGTCTTCCCCCTACTCACCCTTACTACAGCTCACTGTCTGAAGTTATCTAAGACCTCACTTGTCCATGCATGCCTGGCCTAGTTTCGGAGTTAGAACCATATCGTTTTGAGTTAACCTCCATTTGATCACCCTATTAAACAAATCGTGACATAAACGGATGGGTATCGGGCTCTGTTCCTGCAAGCAATCCAGGAGTGACTTCCGACGCTAACACATCCAATTATAAAAACTGAAACAATAAATGATTTTATCACCAATTTGCATAGGGTAGAAAGGCATTTATAGCCATATCATCCCATTATAAAAATCGAAATAATATATAATTTTATAATAAAATATGATAATAGAATTTTAACGGAAATAATATATAATTTTATAATAAAATATGATAAAAGAATTTTAAATATAAATTGGAGTATCTCCAACAGAGTATCATCTTCCCTAAACCATGATAAACACAAAATACTTTAAGATTAAAAGGATAATAAACAACAAAATAATAAGGAATATAGGCCATAATGAACATTATATTTTTTTACACACAAAATACTTAAGATAGATAAGATTAAAAAGGATAATAAACAACAAAATAAAAATAAGGAATATAGGCCATAACGAACATTCTGTTTTTGTTTGAATGTTAAGAGTGGAAAAGTATGGTGAATAGTCTTTATGGGTATTTGCGATTCTGTTTTTTATTCTGTTTTTGTTTGAATGTTAAGAGTGGAAAAGTATGGTGAATAGTCTATATGCGTATTTGCGATTCTGTTTTTTATTTTGTTTTTGTTTGAATGTTAAGAGTGGAAAAGTATGGTGAATAGTCTTTATGGGTATTTGCGATTCTATTTTTTATTCTGTTTTTGTTTGAATGTTAAGAGTGAAAAAATATGGTGAATAGTCTTTATGGGTATTTGCGGTGTTCCATCAGAGAAAATCAGTTGTTGGCCCTCGACCAAGTTTTGAGGAATACTTGGTCATAGCTGACCGTTTGGTACTTCGATTGCCTATCGAAGACAGAGTGCATAGCGAAGCGGAGATCACAGGATCTCGCCACCTTTTGTGGAACCTTTTTGGGTTTTTTTGGAAATATTGTAACGGGAAAGGAATGTCGGTGCTTGTTTAGACCTTTTTCTATGTATAAATAGAGGTCTAGGCCATGTAAGAAGAGGGGCCCTATCTAGTCAATGGCTTAGTACATAAGTTGGATCTATGTGATCAGAAGTATGTGTGACTGTAAGAGCTTTGTGCATGTTGTAATAAGTGTTGAGTGCACAGAGTGTGAGAAGGCTTAGTGATTGGATCTACAAGGGGAAAGAGGATCTAGCGAGTTGTGCAGATCTCTTGTCCTATGCGGGGTAGGATATTGAAGGCTTAGTGATAGTAGCGTGATCTTTGTGATCAAGTATCATAAGGCTCTATGCATTTTGTGTAAGACTTGCGGTGCTGAGTGCAAGTCTCTGCGAGAGACTGTAGAAGGCTTTGTGTTGAGTGCAAGCAAGAGGGATCTAGTGAGTTGCGCAGATCCTCTGTCCCGTGCAAAGTAAGGGTCATTGAAGCTCCATGTTGTAACTACTTGACCAAGATAATATAAATAAGACTTTGTGGACATAGCCCCAGGGTGGGGGTGAACCACGGTAACTCTGTGTATTGTGTTGATGTGCTTGTCTCTCTCTTGCTAAGTGCTCTGATATGTTTAGATAGATCTATTGATGCTTTGTGCTTATGAGATATGAATACATGCTAGATATGATACATAAGATGATAAGTGCTTAATCTATTGAGTATACCCTGTTTATCATTGCTAAGTGCTAGATCTGAGTAATTACTACGGTGCTCTGTGCTTTTTGCGAAGTGTATTAATGAATGTATGCTAGAAAATAACTGATTCTAAATGCGTTGTAAGCAAGATAATCACATATCTGTGTCCCAGCTAAGGTTGCAGACACCTAAGTCCTGCAACCATCCCTGCCTCTACCTCGGGTGAGACTTCATCTGCTTCGCCAGTGTTGCCGAAAGGGCCGATAGTTAGGGCTTTGTTGGTGCGCTCTTGAGCGTTGAACCCTGGGTCTGCCCCTGTGCCAACAAATGGTTCCGTTGTTGGGACCTGGAACTGTGATTGTTGGGAACTGAAGAAGAAGAAGCTTTGTGCGAAATAAGCTCTGTGCGTAGATCTATTTCCCTAGTGCACAATGTTCTGTTTGACTTGTGAATCTTTTTGACAAGAAAGAAAGATCAGATCTGAAGAAGAGAGGTCAGATCTAAAGAAAAAGAAGTCAAATCTGCGAAGAAAGAGGTCATATCTACAAGAAAAAAGGTAAGATCTGTAAGCTCTGTGCTTTGATAAAAGTAAGAATAGTTAAAAGTCTTAGATCTGGAAGCTTTGTGCTCTGTAGAAGTAAGATAAGTGAAATTTTTTGTTTCTAAAGCATTGAACTAGGTATGTTTGATAGATTCTATCCTAGCTTCAAAACTAGGGAATTAATAGATGAAAGAAAGTTTGATATGAATAGATCTGATAAATATAGTGATAGATATGTTATACCTATGCATAGAAAGAATTTTGGGACTAACCAATGGATGCAGGATCCTAGAAATAAATTTTTGCAGGCTAACCGTTATGATCCTAGCACACAGTACATGAAAAGTTGGGGATCATTGAAGAGAAAGAGAGAATTAACTCTTTGTTACAATTGCAGAAGGTCCGAACATATTTCTAAGGAATTCCTTCGGCGAAGACCCAGTTGTCTTTGTTGTAAGGCTATGGACCATGAAGTACTGGATTGCCCTAGAATGATTACTAGACTTGAAAAAATGAATATAGAGCAAGCAGGAGATCAAGAGACTCAGATTATAGAGGAACCCCTGAAAAAATCAGAGAAAGTATTGATGAAAATGCAAGAAACCCTTAATGATCATAGAGACCTCATCTTATTAGAAATCTTCAAGAAGAAAGAACAGATCGAAGTGAGAATAAGAGACTTCGACATTGACTGTGTTTTGGATGAAGAAACACCGGTGAACATTATGACAGAAGGAACCTGGAAAGCTATAAGAAGACCTGACATGACCCCTTCATTAGGAGGAATAGGGTTATTCAGAGGAAAGTTGGTAAACCTATGTGGAAAGCTCACTCAGATATCTATGAATGCTCATGGAGCTTCGACATAAGAAGATTTTGAGATTGTTAAGTTCGTGGAGGGCAGCGCCTCGCTTACTATGTTACTTGGTAAACCTTGGATTGAGAAAGATCAAGCCAAAAAACAGGAAGCAGAAAAGGACCTAGAACAACAGAGACAAAAGTTAAGAGACTTCATGACTTGAAGGATTGCACAGTTGATTGAAGAACGAGAGAATAGATCAAGTGTTCTTGACCCCAGGAACTTGGATGACGAAGTTGATAGAACGCTAGAAGAACCACAGAGGACCGAAAAATATGTTGGACAAGTAATACCCGTGGATCTAAAGAAAGAATCTCAGCACTGCGAAGTTACCATGCCAAGAGAAGAAAAGAATCAGAATAAAAAAAGGATGACCGAGACGAAGCTCATTGGGAAGAAGGCTAGAAAACTCATGAAGAAGAAAGCGAAGTTGGAGAAATTACATAACGTTCCAGAAGAAACCCCACAAAAGGAAAACATGCAAAATTTGAGCTTCGTCGGGATAGCAGAACAACGACATATGGCACTTCGCAATGTCGAAGTAATATAACCATTAGAAGACAACATACCCGTTCCGCTGATGGCTCGAACGGCTCGGAAGAAAGTTATGACCTGTTACCTGACCGTTAGACTACGCCATAACGGACAAATCAAGGGTTAATGGACCTCCTCGTTGCATCAAATCCAATGGATATTTCAGATATCAGCAGCCCAGAAGCTACACAAGACACACCTGGGCCCAGTAAGACAAAGAAGACAAAGGAGACCAAGAAAACTGAAGAGGTTCAAGATGTGGATAGTTGCTCTGTAAGGACAACTTCCGTCACACCAGATGAAGAAGGTAACGATGAAGACTTAGAAGAAGTTGAGCAGCAACCAGAAGATGAAGTCGAAGTTCTAAAGAAAAGAAAAGGGTCACCTTCGAAGTCTTCCGTTAAGAAGAAAGCCAAAGCGGCCGTGACCAAGATGAAGACCACGCTCAATCCAGATGACTTCAACTTTCTCCTCGTGACTTTGAATGAAGCTATAGAAGAGATCACAGAAAAGCAGGAGGCCAAGCAAGAAACAATGTACAACAGAATTGAAACCGAGCTTCGAGGAGTGCAACGATCACTTCAGTCTAGCCGCACAACACCTACGATGCCTCTACTAGAAGGAACAATAGAAGGAGATGAATTAGTTCAACTCTATAAGATCATCGACATAGTTGAAGTTCGTCTTCGAAACGCAGAAGAAGCAACAAAACAGGTTACACAGGCCCTATAGAAAGCACATGAGGAAATCATAGAGCAAAGCCAAGCTGCGCAGCAAGAGAAGGATGCCATCCTAGCGAAATTTGAAGAAGACAGAGAGAAAATCTAGAAAGAAAAGGAGTAGTTTCTCACGAAGCAGATTGGGATCAAAGAAGCTGTCAACAGAGCATTTCGCTCTGTCACTGGCTTAGAACAGAATGCAGAAGAACCCATAGAACGCCAAGTAATGAAGCTTGTTGAATTCATTCAGCAACTGCAACAAAGAGTAGTAGAACTAGAGCTCCAAGCTATACCGAGTACTCCACAAGAAGAACGTGACCAACGAGAAGTGAATGCCCGAAGTACAGTAGAAAGGATTAAGGCACTCACTGAAGAATGTAAGCAATTAAGTAGTAGAAGTGCACAGATACATGAGAACCTATCTGAGAACCCTGAATTGCATAAATTGGAGTCACAGCTCCAGGAGGCGAAGTACCAAGCCAAGAAGTTACAGGTACAGCTGAAGGCCCTACCGACCATAGAGAAAATGAAGAGGTCCTAGGAACAGTGCGTTGTGCAGCAACAGATTCATATGATCCAGAGCAAGGTCATGGAAGTGACGCAACAACTTCAACCTTTGCAGGATAGGGCATGTCAACTATTCTTAGAGATTGAGAGCCAAGGGACAGACCTGGAACAGGTCATGAACACAATAGAGTAGCGCTTAGAAGGAACAGTTAGTAACGCACTCATTCAGGTGTTTGTCGAGCAAGAAGCAGTATCAAAGCAATAGGTCGAAGCAGCTCGAGCGAAGCTCAAGGTCTTCAAGGCAGAGTTACCCAGAGAAGAGTGACTCGGGACGAGTCACAGGTGAATGTTGGGGGCCTATTGGCCCTCGACCAAGTTTTGAGGAATACTTGGTCATAGTTGACCGTTTGGTACTTCGACTGCCTGTCGAAGACAGAGTGCGTAGCGAAGCGGAGATCACAAGATCTCACCACCTTTTGTGGAACCTTTTTGGGTTTTGGGGGAATATTGTAATGGGAAAGGGATGTCAGCCCTTGTTTCGGCCTTTTTCTATGTATAAATAGAGGTCTAGGCCATGTAAGAAGAGGGGTCCTGTCTAGTCAATGGCTTAGTGCATAAGTTGGATCTATGTGATCAGAAGTCTGTGTGACTGTAAGAGCTATGTGCATGTTGTAATAAGTGTTGAGTGCATAGTGTGTGAGAAGGCTTAGTGCTTGGATCTACCCAAGGAAAGAGGATCTAGCGAGCTGCGCAGATCTCTTGTCCTATGCGGGGTAGGATCTTGAAGGCTTAGTTCTAGTAGCGGGATCTGTGTGATCAAGTATCATAAGGCTCTGTGCATTTTGTGTAAGACTTGCAGAGCTGAGTGCAAGTCTCTGCGAGAGACTATAGAAGGCTTTGTGCTGAGTGCAAGCAAGAGGGATCTAACGAGTTGCGCAGATGCTCTGTCCCATGCGAAGTAAGGGTCATTGAAACTCCATGATGTAACTGCTTGACCAAGATAATATAAAGAAGACTTTGTGGATGTAGCCCCAAGGTGGGGGTGAACCACGACAACTCTGTGTATTGTGTTGACGTGCTTGTCTCTCTCTTGCTAAGTGCTCTGATATGTTTAGATAGATCTATTGATGCTTTGTGCTTATGAGATATGAATGCATGCTAGATATGATACATAAGATGATAAGTGCTTAATCTATTGAGTGTAACCTGTTTATCATTACTAAGTGCTAGATCTGAGTAATTATTGCGGTGCTCTGTGCTTTCTACGAAGTGTATTAATGAATGTATGTTAGGAAATAACTGATGCTAAGTGTGGTGTAAGCAGAATAATCACAGATCTGTGTCCCAGCTAAGGTTGCAGACCCCTGAGCCCTGCAACCACCCCTGCATCTACCTCGGGTGAGACTTCATCTTCTTCGCAGGTGTTGCCGAAAGGGTCAGTAGTTAGGGCTTTATTGGTGCGCTCTTGAGCATTGAACCCTAGGTCTGCCCCTGTGCCAACATCAGTGTATGTATATTTTGATTTTTATTAATAAAGATAAAAATAAAATAAAAAATTCTTGTAGAGGAAAATGAGAGGGGAACCAAGAAGCATCCTTATTGAGTTTAATGATTTTCGTCTTCTCTTGGAGATTAATTTCAAATATCTTGGAAGGATATGGGTAAAGACATAAAATATTTATGTTTAAGATAGGATTGAAAGGAGAATAAACAACAAAATAAGAATGAAAATGTTCTTCTAAATACTTAAAGATTTTTGTCTTATCTTTTACATGAATTCTAAGCACCTTGGGAAGATATGGACTAAAATATAGGAAACATAGAAACTTAAAGATAACAGTTTTTTTCAGTTTATCCAACATGGCCATCATTAATTGCAGTTCCCAGCTAAACATCATCCCTTATATGAATGAAAATCCCTCCCTTCCAATGAAGATCTAAGATGATTCAAGCGAGATTCTTTACAAATGAATAGAAAGAAAATCCTTCAATTTGCATAGTCTCTCAATTCTCAAAGCCATGATTACATGTTTTCAAATATGAGCATTTGTGCATAATATATTAAACTAACAAACCTCTCTGTAGTATATAATATATCATCTACCTACAGTATCCATGATGCAGATCTTTAGAATATGCAATAATGATCATTTAATATTTCTTTAGACCTATTGTATATAATATATCATCTACCTACACTATCCATGATGCAGATACCACATTGTTTACAAAATCTAGAGACCAAGTAAAATGTGCATTGTAAGTGAATATTTATAACAAAATAAAATATTCTCAATTCCTGAACTAATCATTATTAATTTGAACAAAGTATCATATTTATCGTTAACTTTTTGCAGTATCCTAAAAATTAGTAGAGAGCACACAACTGAAAAAATACAAAAGAAAAATGAATTAAAAAATGCATGACCCTCCAAATATTTTAGAATCACACTCCTTCAAAAGATTTCAGATGATATAAAATTCAAAATTTTCAATTAATGAATTATTAATCATTATTAATTTGAACAAAATATCACATTTATCATCAACTTTTTCCACCATTAGGTAAATAGAAAGAAGATCTAAGATCATTCAAGTCAATTTTTTTTTTTTTTTACAAATGAATAAAAAGAAAATCCTTCAATTTGCATGGTTTGTTAATTCTCTTCTCAAAGCCATGGTTACATGTTATCAAATATGAGCATCTGTGCATAATATATTAAATTATGTTATCAAATATGAGCATCTGTGCATAATATATTAAACTAACAAGCTTCCCTAAAACCTTTAGAATATATAGGTCTCCTTTAGCTGGTCCCGCGCGCAGGTAAAGCTCCAGCTCTGATTTAGGGTTCGAGTTTATTCGCTACCATGCCAAGCCAGGGCGGAGGGGAGCCACCGCCCCCTCCCCCCCCAACCACGTCCTTCAGGAAACTAGTTGCATCTTGCAGAAAGAAAGCGCCCCAGGCAGAAGCGCCAAGTTTTGTAAAGAGACTGGATGATGTTCCAGAGATTAACCTCCCCCCGGATCAACCAATGAAGGTAGCTCTCTCCCTCTCAGATCGTGGCCTGGTAGGTCAGTTCATGGGCCTTTGGCCCTCAGCCAAATCAACAGATAACTGGATCCAAAGGAATTGGCGGCCACTAATAACAAACAGTGTAACATGTTACGCGGTTGGAAGGGGATACTTTATTTTCGAATTCATCTCCCAGGAGGACCGCGATCTAATCTTCAGAAATGGGCCATACTTCATGGGCACACAGGGGCTCTATCTGAACCGGTGGACTCCAAACTTCGACCCAGCCTCGGAAGTGCCAAAAGACGTCCCTGTCTGGGTCAGACTCCCAAACCTGTCAATTCATTGTTGGAACTCCTCATCGTTGCAAGCTATCGGGAATGGTCTTGGGCACTACATTGACAGAGCCGACCCAAAAGACCAATATTCCTGTGCAAGACTTTGTGTGGAAGTTGATTTGGAGGTAGGCTTGCCGGAAGAGGTAAAACTGAAGGTTGGAGACTGGCAACATCTACAAAAACTGGACTATGAGCAGCTCCCGTTCAAATGTAGAGGATGTCACGAATATGGACATTTTCAAAGAAACTGCCCAAAAACCCCAAACACAGAGAAAGTAGGAGAGGAAGGCTAGCAGCAACCCCGGAAAGGGAGGTCAAAGTCAAAAGGCCCAAGAAGGGAAAAACCAGCTCCTGCTCAAGACAACCCAGGAAACAGAGAGACGGCAAACAGATTCAAGGCGCTGGGAAATGGAGGTGAGACGGAGGACCCACGCAAAGATGTCCAAGAGGAAGAAGAAAGAGGCGTCCAAATCTCGGAAATCGGAGAACCCCAAAAATCAACAGAAGAAGAGGAGAAACCCAACTCCCCTCCAAGGAATGGGGTGACTCAAGGCACCGAGGAGGGGGAGATCTCATCAGGGAACGACTCAGAAGGAGCAAGAGAAGCCTGGGACACCCCAAAGAAACCGAGAAGAGGCAGGAAATCCAAAAAAGAGGAAAGAGATCAGGAAACCTACAAGGACGTATTAAAAGGAGCACAACCAACCATCAAGCAATTGATCGGAGTAAGGAAAACCAGGAAGCTAGCCAAGGCCTCCCAAGGAGGCCATTCCCCCACTCAAGGTAATCAATGAGGATAACTTCCTGGAAATGTAGGGGTCTAGGTAGCAAAAGGAAGGAAGAAGCTCTCAAGGACATAATCAGAGCATCGAAAATGGACATCCTACTTATCCAGGAAACCAAGATGAGTCAGCAGGACTCTATTAAAGTTTCAAAAAACGTATGGAGAAGCAGCCAAGGTTTAGCCAAAAACGTCAGAAGCGCGTCAGGAGGGCTCTGCACCCTGTGGAACGCCTCCAAAATAGATCTGATCCGCTCAGACTCCTGCATGCACTGGATCTTTTCCCAACTGCTCCACAAGGAGTCAGGGCATACAGTAAGTCTTTTTAACATCTATGTCCCACAGCATATAGAAGAAAAAAAGAATTGTTGGAAATCCCTCCTAGACTTCTTAATAGACAATGAGCCAAAAAACATCATACTAGGAGGGGATTTAAATGTAACTCTAGCCCAAGAAGAAAAGCGAGGGGGATCTATTGTAAGGGACCCAGCCAGAGAATGGCTGGAGGACCTAATCTCAGCATGGGACTTAATGGATATCAAGCCGCTCAGGGGACGCTACACTTGGACTAACAAAAGGGTAGGTCCAGGGCATATCGTTGCCCGTTTGGACAAATTCCTTGTCCAAAGTTCTTTCTTGACCCTTGGGCTCATAGCCTCTTCAGATATCCTCCCTCATAGTACCTCTGACCACAAGCCAATTAGTCTAGAGCTAAGGAATGATCAAGGCCAGGGGCCCATCCCCTTCAGATTTAACCCTTCATGGACACAGGACAAAGATTTTCAGCGCACAGTCTCCAACGTATGGACAAGAAGGGTAAATGGCTCTGCGTTTTACGTATGGGAATAAAAATTGCGTAGGCTTAAGGCTGTGCTAAAATATTGGGCAAAAAGACAATCTGATCCAACCACCCTGCGCAAAGAAGCCCAAAGGCGTCTAGAGAGTCATCAGCTTGAATTGGAAAATAGGGAGATCACACATCAGGACCTACTTAAAGAGGATCAACTCCAAAGGCAATGGCACAAGGCCTGCAAAGAGGAAGAAGGCTATTGGAGGAAAAAGTCTCGCAGTCTCTGGCTGAAGGAAGGAGATAAAAATACTAGCTATTTTCATAAGCAAGCGGAAGCAAGGAAGCACTATAAGGCTGTGACAGAAATCCAGGTCCAAAACATCACAATCTCTGATCAAGAAGGCATTAGACAGGTAGTTTTTGAAACTTTTGGAACCCTCTACTCAGAAACACAAAGGGAAAGCATTGACCCCCAAAGGTACCCCCTCTCCATTGTTCTGAATCTAATAAATGATGACATCAATCTCAGGCTTGTGGAGGAGGTCACACAGTAAGAAATAAAAGAGGCGTTAGACCAAATGCACCCGGATAAGGCCCCCAGACCGAATGGATTCACAGCTAGATTCTACTAGCAGTGCTAGGAAATAATCAAATCGGATCTAACCAAAATGATAAGAAAATCACAAGCGAGCAACAAGCTAGGAGGAAGCACAAATTCGGCCTTCCTGGCACTCATCCCAAAAGAGAAAGGAGCGCTCAACTTTAATCGATTTAGGCCGATCTCCCTCTGTAACACAAGCTATAAAATTCTCACCAAGGTTATTGCAAACAGACTGAAAAAAGTTCTTCCTCTCATAGTACCAGAGAACCAGAGAGGCTTCATCAAAGGTAGGCAAATCACAGACAACATAATCCTGGTGCAAGAAGCTCTTCATTCAAGTCTCCGCAGAAAAGATAAAGGTATGATTATTAAGCTAGATCTTGCAAATGCTTTTGACAGAGTTAATCATAATTTCTTATTTGAGGTAATGAGGAAGTTTGGATTCGACCAGTCTTTTGTGAATTGGATTAGAGCCTGCATAGGGTCGCCATGGATAGCCCCCATGGTAAATGGTAGAGTAACAAAAATTTTCAAAGCGTCCAGAGGTTTAAGGCAAGGATGCCCTCTCTCACCCCTCCTTTATGCAATCCATGCCTCGGTTCTTAGCTATCAGCTGGAAAATTCCAGAATCCAAAGCAACCTCCAAGGGCTAAAAATAGCTCAAGGCGTGAAGGAAATCAACTATGCGCAATTTGCAGATGACACCCTGCTGTTGGGAGGGGCAAGTCCATTAGTAGAAAAAAGGTTCAAAGAGGAGCTAGATGCATATGCTGCAGTCTCAGGAAGCGAGATAAGTCAAACAAAAAGTAATATTTATGGATGGAACATTACACCTAAAGAAATGCTGGGAATTTCCAGAGTATTAGGGATGGAAGGGCACACCAACTGGGAGGCCTTCACCTACCTAGGAATCCCTATCTTCAAGGCTGCTCCAAGGGCCTCACAATGGAACCACTTAATAGACAAGCTTAAAAAGAGAATCTCCTCCTGGGGGGCGAATTGGCTAACTCTAGCAGGGAGGATAGTCTTAATCAAATCTGTCCTAGCCAGTTTACCCATCTATCAGAACTCTTTGCTTCTAGCCCCAAGCTCCACTATCCAAAAAATGGAGGCAATGCAGAGGAGCTTCCTGTGGGAAGGAGGGAAGCAGACAGGCAGGAGACTTCACCTAATAAATTAGGACAAAATATCCAGGCCCCTCCTGGAAGGAGGTCTCAACTTCAAAAAAACCCAAGTGCAGAATCTGGCTTTAGGGGCAAAGCTGCTATGGCACATTGTTAGTGGTGATCTCGCCTGGAGCAAGCAAGCTCTGTGGAAAAAATACTTCAGAGGCGCAAGGAAGAGATACATAGAAAACCCCTGCAGAGAGGCTAAGGGGTCCCCAATATTCACTCTCTGCAAAAAGGCCATGGCCTTGTTCACTCCCCACCTTACCTGGGTGCCGAGAAGCGGGAAAAATATCAAAATCTGGCAGGACTCTATTCTAGGTGACCCACCTCTAGAACTAAGACAGGACCTGCAGTGCCTAAAAGGATGGATGGACGGGCAAAATCTAAATACATTCTTTGACATCTCAGCGTGGGGGAATGATAGAAGCAAATCGTGGCAAGGATGGGAAGTAGGCAATCTGCCTCTAGACCTAGAAGATGACTGGTGCGTCCTAAAGCTCAATCTTCAGGGGAAAGCCCCCCTCAAAAAAAAGGGGAAGGAAGAGAGAGGATGGGGGAAGAACGCTCAACCCTACTCCACTTCATTGGGCTATAACACCTTCCTAAGCATTCCCTATGTCCCACCCAACCCGACCATTTGGAAATCCATTTGGAACTCTAAATCCATTCCCAAAATAGATCTGTTTCTCTGGACCCTCAGTCATAACAGCATCCAAACAGGGGAGAACCTCCAAAAGAAAGGTTGGGAGGGCCCCTTCAGGTGCCCCCTGTGTCAACAAGATGAAGAAACTTCAGATCTCCTCCTTCTCAACTACATTTACTCAAAAGAAGTATGGAGGCTGGCAGTTGGGTTGCAAACTGATCTTCCCCTCCCCCATGACATTAAGACCCTCCTCCAAAGTTGGAACGCCCTTTATCCTTTCCAAATTCAGAAGAAAATTTATGCCTCGGGACTTTGGCGAGCAATCCCAAGGTTTATCCTATGGGGGCTTTGGTTGGAAAGAAACAATAGAGTTTTCAGGGATAAGAAAAGGGGCGCACCACTAGTAAGTGCAACTGTTCAAGCACTCTTTAGCGAATGGGCCAGTTATCATCGTCATCCTCAATACAACAAGAAGCTGGAAGAAAAAGAAGAGCTTTGGCTGGCCCAGCTTAAAATACAAATGCAAATTGGAAACACAGTCAACATCATAATTCAAGAGAATTGGGAAATAAGGACAGGGAGGAAAGAATTTGTCAATTGGAAGAATGAAAAGAAGGCCTTTATCCTGTCCTTTGACGGGGCCTCAAAGGGGAATCCAAGTCAAGCAGGAGGAGGAGGGATGATTGTAAGTCCTAACGCAGAAGTCATGGTGCGATACGCCATTGGCCTAGGCATCGCCACCAACAACTATGCAGAAGCAATGGCATTATGGCAAGGCCCGTGCCAAGCCAGAAGGAACGGAATCCGAAATTTAATTATCATAGGAGACTCCCGCATGCTAATTAGTGCCATTATCCGTTCTTCAAAAACTCAAAGCGCACAGCTCAATAATTTGCTGGAAAGAATCCGCCTCCTCCTTAAAAGGTTCGACTCACACCAACGGTTTCACATACTGCGTGAGTTGAATAAGGAAGCGGACGAGGAGGCAAATAGAGGCGCCCTCTTGGCACCAGAACGCATGAATATAAAGGACCAGTTATCCACTGTGGACATACCTTGACCCACCTCTACATCAAGAGAGAGGCTCATGCAAGTGGCAAAGTGGGGGACATGACCAAATCGACAGCGCCCAGACTCAACCAATGGAAGGGCGCATGAAAGGACGAATTGGGCAGAGGACGGCCCAAGAAAGATCGTATCTCAAGCACAGAGGAGACAACAGGACAATCCGACCATGCCTCTTGGGGAATTCAAAGAAGGGAGAAATGATGAATGCAGGGAGGGCAAGGTTAAATCCGTGATGCATCCTCAGCCTGGGAGCAGTTCCATTCTTAGCTGTGCAGAGAACCCGACCGCGAGGAATCAGAGCGCGCGAAATAGTGAAGGAGAGATGGCCACTAGTTCCAGCAACAACCTCACCATGGAGGAACGACTGAAACTCATGGATGAAACGCTGGCAAGCTTGAAGCAGACGCTACAATTTCAACTCGACTTTCTAGAGAACTTAGACTCGAAGGCAAGCAGGCGGTTGGAGCAATTGGAGCAGGATATTTCCACTGTAAAATTTGGATTCACAGAGGAGCTTAGCAAACTGCATCAGGAGCTGAAGAACCCAAAGGACGAATTTGAAGAAAGGATCGGTCAGCTGGAAGGCAAAATGTCCAAGTTGAATATCGAATGGAGGAAGGACCCCAAAGAGTAGCCAGCCTCTTGGTCTACAACGATTTCTTCCCATCTCAAGCATCTTGACATTTTGTATAGAAGTCAAGACTTTAAAATAAATCTGTAATATCTGGTGAACCGACCCGCTTCCGGGGGTGATCGCCCAATTTTAGTATTTCTAGTAGTGAAGCTTAGCTTTCTGCAGGCAGCTGCTCAGTGTAGCTCTGCCATTTTGTAACCGAACAGTGGCTAGTCCACATTTAATTCAAATCTCTCTAAACGTTTCTGTCAAAAGAAAAAAACCTTTAGAATATGCAATAATGATGATTTAATATTTCTTTATACCTTTTGTATACAATATATCATTTATCTACACTATCCATGTTGCAAATACCACATTGTTTACAAGATCTACACTATCCATGTTGCAAATACCACATTGTTTACAAGATCTAAAGAGCAGGTAGAATGCATTATAAGTGAATATTTATAACAAAATAAAAGATTCCTAATTCGTGAAGTGTTCATTATTAATTTGAACAAAGTATCATATTTATCAATAACCTTTTGCACTATTATTAATTTGAACAAAGTATCATATTTATCATTAACTTTTTACACTATCCTAAAACTAAAAAATGCAAAGGAAAAATGAATCACATCTAAATCAATGCATGACCCTCTAAATATTTTAGAATCACACTCCTAAATTTTTTAGTACAGAGCATATAGCTAAAAAAAAATGCAAAGAAAAAATGAATCACATCTAAATCAATGCATGACCCTCTAAATAATTTAGAATCACACTTATAACTTAAAAAAAAATGAATTACATCTAAATCAAAAATATTTTAGAATCACACTCCTTCAAAAGATAAATATTTTAGAATCACTCCTTCAAAAGATTTCAAATGATATAAAATTCAATGCATGACCCTCTAAATAATTTAGAATCACACTTATAACTTAAAAAAAAATGAATTACATCTAAATCAAAAATATTTTAGAATCACACTCCTTCAAAAGATAAATATTTTAGAATCACTCCTTCAAAAGATTTCAAATGATATAAAATTCAAAATTCAAATGATATAAAATTCAAAATTTTCAATATGGCTATGGATTGAGGTTCAGATACAATGACAGGAAAATACGAAGGATAGCTAACTACATAAATGAAAAATTATGATATGATGGAAGGAATGATGAATGAATTATTAATCATTATTAATTTGAACAAAGTATCACATTTATCATCAATTTTTTTGTACAATTAGTACACCATCCGATCAATTTTTTTTGCACCATCCTAAAAACTAAAAGAGGAAAAATGAATCACATTTAAATAATGTACAACCCTCTAAATATCCTAAAATCACACTCCTTCAAAAGTATGCAAAAGCCCTATGGCAATCCCTTTTACAAATCAAAATCACATCCAAAATAAGTGCTAACACTCCTTCAAAAGTATGCAAAAGCCCTATGGCAATCCCTCTTACCAATCAAAATCACATCCAAAATAGGTGCTTCAAAAGTATGCAAAAGCACTATGGCAATCCCTCTTACAAATCAAAATCACATCCAAAATAGGTGCTAAAATTGAGTATAAACCAAAAAAAAAAACCACAAGTATGCAAAAGCACTATGGCAATCCCTCTTACAAATCAAAATCACATCCAAAATAGGTGCTAAAATTGAGTATAAACCAAAAAAAAAAACCACAAGTATGCAAAAGCCCTATGGCAATCCCTCTTACAAATCAAAATCTCATCCAAAATAGGTGCTAAAATTGAGTATAAACCAAAAAAACCCACTTCCAATAAAAAGAAAAAACAAAAAAAACCACTTCCAATAAAAAGAAAATCATTAGTTTTTTGATGTATCATAAGAATTTTCACATAACCCTACTAGATTAAAAGAGATTACTTCTCATAAAAAGAAAATCATTAGTTTTTGCTGTATCATAAGAATTTTCACATATCCCTGGTAGATTAAAAGAGATTTCAGTTTTTAATAATAAAAATAAAGAAGGAGATTAAACCAGAAAAAAGGACACGATCTAAACCAAATTCATATAAATGTTTTAAAAATAAAATAAGCAAGAGTGGTTAATTTTTTTTGAGAAAATTAGAAAACCTTACAATTTTTCCCCAGAATATTTCATTTCTAATAAAATTATAAGACGAAACAGTTTACAACAAAGACAAAATCCACAATAAAGGTCTTCATAAATCTACAGGTAAAAATTTTGGTATAGAAGAATGTCCCACATGTAAGGCCAACAAAATTTTTGACATGAGACTGATCTATGACATGAGACTATCATAGATCAGGGTGAACTTGTTGAACAATCTGGAAATTTATGGATAAAATCCTTTCACATTGAACAGTCCAAAAATTTCAAAGTGAAGCACACAGAAAATTGAATGCAGATATCAAAATCGAGGATGGAGTCTTCTGGCAAAATATGCAAGAATGCAAGGATGGAGTCTTCCGGCAAAATATGCAAGAATGCAATATCGCTGAAGACGTGAATTTTTTAAGCACACTACACTTTATGGGATAATGGTTGAAGAGTTTTTGATGTAAACAATTTTCCCCTTCATTATTTTAATATTATAGATTTCGGCCTAAACTGGCATTACAAATCCATTATTTTAAATTTTAATACCTTAAATTTCACCCAGAAAGTGGCAGTACAAGAAAGTTTTTTATGGGTTTTGAAAATCTAAAGCTCATTATCGAGTAGCAACAATTTGCTTCCCAACGTCCCAGGTTATCATTAAGAAAACACCTCAGTCAAAGGACTTAGCGTAATTAAGTAATAATTGGTTTGTAGATTACTCTTTGCATCTCCTAAGTTGCTTTCCTTTTTGAAAGACAGAATTGTTTAACAAGGAAAGAACATCTCATTCATAGAGAACTCTAGATCTATCCACCTTCAAAAATAGCTCACAGCTTCAAGCGGTGCCACCACTGGATGCTGTTCGAATTATTTGAAAAATGGCTGTCAAACGCAAAAAACAATAAGTTAGTGAGAAAGAGACACCTTCCTTGTAACCTAGTTATATCATAAAAATTGTAGATCTGAATATCATCTTTAGGCCATACTGTGCCGTATCAACTATTATGCAAGCAACAGACATGATAACAACCGATTAAGAAAGAATATGAAAATGCAATTGATTTGCTGAATTTCGTGCCTCGTCAGTAAAAAGTAAAATCATTAATAATAAAAAGTTTTGCAAAGCATGAAAGAAGTCCCTAACTCATACTCATAGCTAATTTTCAGATTGCAAATGAACACCAATCCCTAATCCCAAGAAGCAAACAAGTATTTAAGAGAAATAAATCTAAAGGTCCTTGCTGATATTTAAGAGAAATAAATCTAAAGGTCCTTGCAGAGGATTCATTACCAGAAGAAGAAACAAGAGAAAATGAATGCACAGTAACAGAAAACTTACATGATCCAATCACAATAAAGACAAAGAACCCAAGCACAATTGGCCCCACTGGATACGTATTGCCTTTCTTCATTGTTGTTTCAGGGACACCTCCTCTCTTCAGAATGTTCTTTTGAAACTTCGCACTTTTCCTGTCTGCAAGGCGCCTGGATGTTGTCTGCACAATGAAACAGCAACAATACACTCAATCTGCCAGCTCATTTTGGAAAGTCCATTGAACATACATAAATACTTAGACATCAATTCGAAACCCTGCTTCAAACTAATTTCTAGCAAGCGTTTTACTAGCAGGGCTGGACAATGTTTGATTGCAATGGACAAATTCATCATGTGCCACCAAATATATTTTCCAGCAACGCAATATGTTTATGGGCAAATTGGTACAATTCACATGCACTTTCAACTTTCGGATTTAATATAACTTATCACAACCCTACAAATGGAATATAACAAATTCAAAAAGTGACCTGTGTATATGTAACCCTAACATTGCATTGAGGGGAACACAAAAAGGCAACAAATCAAATCCAATGACAAAGCCCACATTAACCACAGGCACACGGATCTCACATTATTTTCAGAAACACAGTAGCTCAAATTTCTTCCAAAAGTTAGCATCGAGGCTACATCATCTAATATTAATTAAGATCTATCATTTCTATGGAGGCATATGAGTGGACGTATCCACATGTTCAGAATACAAAAGTATCATATTTAACCGTAAAAGTTGCTAAAATCTAACCCATAAACCAAAGCCTGTTGTTCCTATTACTATAGGGTCAGTTTCTTAAAGCTAACCCAAAACCAAAGCCTGGTGTTCCTATTACTATAGGGCCTGCTGCCAAAACCTAGCCATAAACCAAAGCCTATTGTTCCTATTACTATAGGTCCTTCAACAAACTGCGAAAATCCAAGGGAAATAAAGCCCATTGGATTCAAACTCATATTACAGCATTTGGAGCCTCGGCTGCTGCAAATCCCTGGCATTCAGGTCTGATAAGCCCTAGAGGCAGCATGCTCAACCACCCAGCTAATTCATCACAATACAATCAGATAAACGGACCCACAATCAGTCTGGAGAAAACAACACACAAAACATACAGATCCACACGGAAGGCCTGCTTACAGCTACCCTAGCAAAAAGGATAACACGAACATCAGAAAAAAAATCTAAAAAGAGCCCTTGGCATCCGCTCCAATAACATCCAAACAGAGATCGAGGAACCTCGATTAAGCCCTCGCTAGAAAACTTTGCAAAAAATTGAACTCGGGACAACCAGTTTGTAAACCTTAATCAATAAATCAAATGCCCTGCTTATAACAGGAAACCAGACGATACATATCTCCTCAATTCGCCTAAAATTCTACAAATAAAGAAAATACTAAAATGAAATACTGACATACCATTTTTTTCTCGAGAGGTTGCACTGTCGAGGTTGAATCTGCAAGTTCTGGCTGCAATTCACAAACAAATCGCCAATTATGTTGAGGTCGGGAGAGCGTGGCAAAGCAAACAACCACCAAACCTTGCAGATACACAGAGTTGTGTTTAACGAAGAAGAGAAATCCTTATATATATATAGGCATATAGGTGTAGTCTATTAGTTTTTTGTTTTCCGCACGTATATGTGGGGGAGATGGAGAGAAAAGCAGCTACTGCGTTTCAGGGTTTGAAACTACGGAGGATTGGAGTAGTCTGAGCGCTAATAGGGGAACAACAGTGGAGGGAAGGGATTGTTTGGGCGGCTTGAACGTGTGCGAGCGAAATCGTAAGGGATAGTTTGGGAGGCTTGTACTGTGTGCGAGCGAAATCGTGAAGGCAGCACGCTACCCTGCATTAATTCCACGTGGACCTACCCCTGCAGCCCAGACTATCGACGTGGCAGGCAGCAATCAACGTGGCATTGGAGAAATCAACGTGGCAGCCAGGCAATCAACGTGGCATCGGAGAGAGGACCACCAGGAAATAACGGACTGGAGAAAACGGGATGATGGAGACGGCAGGACAGAGGTTCCGATAGTAGAAAATGGGACAAGTTTGCGATCGTCGTCATCCTCCGGAAACCAGACAAACCATAGCCCCCAAATGCGGGTAAAAATTTGAAGCGTAGTCTAAACATTTTACCTTTTTGGCTCGTTTTTAGCTTTTCGCTCGTTTTTGGTGATTTTTTTCATCTGATTTTGCCCGAAATTCGGTGAGGAAATACAAAGTGTCCAGTGTTCAACATTAATCGCATTTAATATAATATTATCAAATTGTTTCATATGGAATTTTTATTTTCATTAAAAAATTTAAGATCACGGTTAAGTCAGACACCAAATTGGTGTATAAGACCCCCCTCAATCATTTTTATTGATAAAGTCTACAGAGATATACATACCCTACCCTCTTTGGATTTGGACATTAAAAACATAAACATAAAAGTTTAACAAATTACTTTGATATAGCAACTTTCACAATGTTTCAATTTGAAAAACACCAAATAAAAGGTACAAACAATCGGCCAAACACCTAGTAGAATGCATGCAATAGGAAAAAAGTACTTGAGATTTAGATTGAAAGAATCATTGCTCAAGCATTGTATAGAATTCCTTATATTTTCTTAGCTCTCTCACCCATATTTTCTTAGCTCTCTCGGTGGTAGCTATCCCAAGTCTCAATCATTATTGTTGTCAGATGGTAAGTGAACGAAGTAAATTTGGGAACAAATGAATGTAAAACTTGTCCTATTTTAATTATTAGTAAAAAAATTCCTCAAATTTAGGAGCAATTTTAGACTTTTACATAGTTGAAATTTATGGAAAAAAAATTCTCACACACCTAGTAGTTGAAATTTATGGAAATTCACAGCTGAGATAGATACACGCAGTTATTTGCAAACATGGTAAATGTCTCTCACACACATATATATGGTGCTAAGATAGATACACATAGTTATTTACAAACATGGTAAATGTGTCTCCCACACATATATATGGTTACAGGTAAATTTCCATCATTTTGAGGGTTTTAAGAATTAAGTGAAGTTTTTAAAATTGTGAGGATATAATGGTTAAAAAAAGAGAGAACTGGTAAATACCCATCAAATTTAACCACTATCCCCAATATGCCTAAAAGACTAAAATGGAATCATGACATGTCATTTCTCCACTACAGAGGTTGATTGATTGATTGATTGATTTTAATAATGATGTCCACGTGGGTGAATAGCCTAAGGGGCCAAGAGAATAACATCCCTAACTCATCTTCACACTCTTTTCAATGTCGGATCTTCAGCTCTGAATCTTGACTAGAAGACTAGCAATCTTATTGATCTTATCCCTCTCAAATAAATGGTGCATGTTGTCAACCTTTAAGTTGTTTTCATATTGGTTGTGGATATCCTCGTAGGTTGCACATTCCATGACAAAGTGTCACTCTGTCTCCACCACACCCTTATTGCAGAATATGCAAGTTCACTCCTCCCAAACTTCCTTGGGTACCCTCCACCTACCAGTCTCACATCTAAGGTGATGTGAATGTGTCATTTTCCTCTATGATCACAATTTGGGTTACATTCCTTGATGTGGTATGTTTTTTTATGCCCACTGTAATTGGTCCACATGGCAGTCCTAAATTTTTCATTCTCAAACTTTTTTATTTCTTCCTTGGTGTTAGGACATTCATGCAGCTTGATATTCCACTTACTCAACCACTATTTATTTTGCTTCATCCAAGTTTTCTTCCTACGGTCTAACTCCTTCTCCATAGTTAATTTGGGCCAGTGTTGGTTATCCATGTTTTCCACCTTCTTTAAATAGCTTATTAATTTGGCTATCGTTGTGACCTCCAATGGAAAAGTACATGTTTCAACTAAAAGAATTTCATACGGGATTGTGGCTTTAACTTTGAGATTGCTAGTAATTATTTGCTTCTAAATTCTTTCGAAATGTCTCCATTTGCAATTGACATGTTGCTTCCCCATATTTCACAACCATAGAGAACAATCGGTGTAACCAACAAACCAAAGAGGGTTTTTTTGGTTTTCCAATCCCAAAGTTCCACTTTTCTGCACCTATTTTGGAGTAAGAATGAGGCTCTCCACCCTCCTTGTATCATTTTCTCCCTACAAGTC
>JZKD02S1605551.1:723575-736362 GCA_000966675.3 Picea glauca | reverse complement strand
AATTAATCACCTTTTAATCTAAAATTCTAATCTTATGGCTAACAATTGAAGATGCTGGCATATTCTTAGTCGTACTCTCTAATCAATGGATGAAATTTAATGCTCATAACTTCCTGGCATTTCTGAATACTTCCGTTACCTTGTTTACTTTTTCACATTTACTTAATATGATTAAGAAATTACTTCTCTAACCATTGATTGACAGGTTAACTGATTAAGAAAAATTAATATGTATAAAACTTTGCATTGCCACGTTCCTTGAGGTTAAGCGTTTGTAGCTGGACACAGTGGTAGCTACGACAGTGGTAGCTGATACCTTTCGACGTTCTCCAGCCGTGAGTCAACTGTGCTAGGATATCATACAATCCTAAAATATAGTTGTTAAACACTCGAAATTCCATTCCATTCATCTCTAAAATTTTCCTTTGGAATGATCCCCGTTTTGGGGAAAAATATAAGCCAATATCTGATTGGAAACCATCCATACCTTTCAATCACATGACATGTATACATCTTTACTTTCAATTCTCATGACACGTTAACACCTTGACTATTAAGTTCGTTGCCAACCATGAGTCAATTCAATCCATGAGTTGGTGCTTTACAAGGGTTTGATTACATGTCTCGTAGATGATGAGATAGGGAGTAAAGTTATCCAAATGATTCTTTTACAAATTTTATAAAAAAAATTACCATTTTTTTTATTATTAAAGTTTTATTACGACTTAAGTTAAGTTTTATCATAATTTAATTATTATGAGTTGAATTAAGCTTTATCATGATTATATGGTAATCATACGGTGAAATGATGTATTTATGAGTTATTTTTTTATTTTAAATTAATTTCAATATTTGAGAAATTGATTAGGGTATTTAATAAATGTAAATATTAATATCATGAATATTTTTGTTTATTTTTTTTTTCTTTTTTAATTATTAATTTTATAATTTTAAGGATTTGAACACATTTGAATATGTGATCTTAGCAACATGCTTTATGTTGATGGTTTTATTGTTTGAGGTAATCCTTCGAGAAACGTCACATGATCTCCCCCCTAGAATATTCAGATGTCACATGATCTCTCCCTCTTCCCTAGAATACCCAGATGGCATCCTTAATGGATTTGACAAGATTTGAATCCATGACCTTCACAATATGCTTAGGTTGATGGTTCAACTATTTATGATCTCCCCCTCTCCCCTATAATATTTAGATGGTATCCTTAATGGATTCGACCATATTTAAATTCATGACCTTCAAAATATGCCTTAGGTTGATGGTTCAATTACTTGAGTTGACCCTCAAGGAAAATATTGGGAGACCTCCCCACTTCTCTAGAATATTTAGATGGAGGGTGGCTCAACCACCAATCGTAATAGTCGTTTGTAACATTGAAAGACTTGACTAGATTTCAACGGATCTGTAAACTGCTGTGTATATTCCACTGGAACAGTTCGTCACAATAGATTTGATAAATAACTAAAATCTTTACTATTAAGGTTAATTTCCCTTTAGATTACATAGTCTTCATACATGATTTTCTTCTTTAAAAAAATGTATGAAATTGTTCAACAACAAAAAATAGAGAACATAAATAAATACACATACCATCAAATAAACACAAGATATGACCTAGGAAACCCAACATGGGAGAAAACCAAGCTAGAAGGTGAGGCTGCTCTACTCTCTTTTCTCTGGTTTAGAAATGATGCAAGTATAAAGAAATAGACACTCTTTGTGTAGTTCAATTTGACCTATGGCCTGTATGGATGCTATAGAATCTCTCCTCCTTTGTTATGATCACAAAACACCACTCTCAGATTTTTTTCTTAGCTATGGAGCAAGATACCATGTAAAAGAATGAAACCTCTCGTCCTCCTAGTGGCTTGGTATTTAACATAGTCGATAGTCATATAGGGGTAGGTTTTCGACTTCCTCAAATCTCAATTGTGATAGGGTTTTTAACCTTCTAGAATCTTGTTGAAATTACATATGTGGCTTGCCCCATATGCATGAGTAACGAGGGTTGACGTGGAATCCTCTCATACCATGGTGGTCAACATGGTAGGCCAACTTGTAGGAGGCATAACTTTTGCTTACGAGCTCTGATTGATGCATGGTTTGCACTGTTAGAAAGGCCTTGGAGTGTATAACATCATAAAGGGAGTGTGTGCAAGTTTTCGACACCAAAACCCTAGAAAATGTGTAGGGACATAACCTCCCTAATCCCTCATGTAGGTAGAATAATATATTTTCCATGTAATAAAGGCCAATATTAATAAGGCCTAGTAATAAGGAAGAATAAGTCAAATGTAAGAAGACATAATAGAAGCTTCCACTTCTACAAGATCTCTGTCTATATTTTTCTTTTGGTAGATATATTTAGTCTAAATAGGAGTCGAGGACATGATAAGTTTTTGTCTTGAGAATTATTGTAATAGAGCGTTGCTTTGCTAGAGGTTGCCCCCTCAAAGAGGAAAGTGAACATTGTTTCATATCAATAAAGGTATTTCTCTAGTGTTGTGGTTTCATCTATTGTGTTGTTTCACTGTTATTCTCTACAAAATTTATATTTTTGACTATTATAATAGATTTGGTACCTTACAAGTGGTATTAGAGCACTTTCCTTGGCAAGAAATTGTGGGTTATTTTTTTTTCAGGGTAGAGATGTATTATGGCGTCTTAAAACTACAAGGATATCTCATTCAACACATAAATTCATGGTCGGGGAAGCATACACGCAGGAACTACAAGTGATACGTAAGCGCACATTGTCGACCACCCTTGTAACCCATGTTGGTACCCCTTCAAGTGGTATCACATCAAAAAAAACTTGTATATGGATCGACCTAGATATCTTGAATCCCTTCGTAGATAAACCAATGGATCACCTCACTACTATAGTGTTGTTAGCATTGAAATTCACCCTCATATTGTAGGATAAGCCTAGTACCCATCAGAGTTTTTGGTGGATGTTGGTTTTATATGAGTGGAGGTCAATGGACAAAACTCAATATATGAATGATGTTCAATACAGAATTGGACAAGAAATGCATAGGGAAGTGAGGGCCACAAACAACTTCAGTAAGTGAATTTAGTTTAAGTGTGAGCATAGGAAGACTTAGTAAGAAAGGTGGACAAGACTGTTATGGGCATCAGGTCTTCAAGTAGCTTGGAGAAGAAAAAATCAGACTCAAGATCACTCTTAAGCTCAAGCTTCAGACACTCAAATATGTCCAAACACCACAGTCATAACATTAAAATGATCAAACCTACATCACCATGCAGCTACAAAAACTCAATTGGATCCTACATGCCCAAGCCATTCAGTGTAAGAGGGAAAAAGATCACAAGGAAGTTGACTAAAACTGGTCATGATACCACTGCAATCAAACCTACATTACAACAACATAACAACCCTCGACTGGATCCTCCATGCCCGAGTGTTTTAGCACAATTTTTACAAAGAGATGAAAAGAGGCTAACTTCTATTTATATGAAAGTCTCAAATCCAATACATAACCAGAGAATAGTTCTGGCATCAAAACATTACAAAATAGGGAGCTCTGCTCAACCAATTGATGACCTTAACAAAATATCAAAACTTCCTATTTATACTCAGACCAGTCCACCACTACCCAAGGTTTGACCCAGCTACTACATTCAAAGCCTTTCGTCTGCGCTTTCTTCTATCAGATTGAGCATGCATCCCTCTGTCAGACGCGAGCTCATATCGGCATGGGCCTGCAGAAAAATTCGTCCACAGGGATACCTTAGGCCGACAACTCTATTTTCCATGGTCGGCTCCTCCATACTTCTAATTACTGATTGAGTCAAGGTTTCAACCACCCGACCTTCCTTCCATTAACTGTTTTTCCTCGGGGACTCATCAAGATTTAAAGCTTAGGGGCGCATCCACATGTTTCTCTCATATAGGACGCCATATAAACATGTGATTGCGGGGCTTCTCAAGAGTGGTTTGGGTTCAGAATGCTTTTTGGCCCACAATCCACCACCTTCTGCCACATATTACTTTTTACAAACCATGGTTTCAATTGCGGGACCGCTCAAGAAAATTATTGTCTGAGCATGTTGCGTCCCCGCAATGGACTGTGGTCATCGATCTGGTCTCGATCTGCGATCCAAGCGCGCCCGCTAGATTTAGCGCCACCGCCAAGCTTAACCTCCCGCCAAATTTAGAATCTACCAAACTGTGCCCTGGGGGAGGAGGATGCTACTTTTGATTTTGAGCAATAATACCTCCCTGAGGATGACCTGTCAGTGCTATGCTAACCTGTCGTGGATGGAGTGGTGACATGTATCACCCGACAATGGGGTAGAGGCATGTCTAAGAATGCTTGAAATGAGTGCCACATGTCAAGGCTATAAGGGTTCCATATGGCCACACTAATGGTTGACGTGCGTCCTCTTGAATGAACGACCGAGAATTACTTCGGGTCTCTGGACTCCGGGAAAATAAAATCTCAAACCTCCTCTGCCTTGAGTTGATTTTACCCGAAGCTATGGATATGATGATGCGTGGCCCCGCCCATTGATGGTCCAAATTCACTTCGGGCCTTCGACACTTCAGGATTTTGATGCTTTGGGACTTCAAAGCTTTGGCACTTCAGCCACTTCGGGACTTCGGGCGCTTCAGGACTTTGAGACTTTGGCATTTCGGGCCTTCGGGACTTTGGGAGGCACTGCCGCTAAGATCAACAACTCCCTACTCATTTTGAGCTCAATGGTCCATGATTGCTTCGGGAGTTCAAGCTTCGACTCTTCGGTAGTTTTATGCACTTCTCACTTAGAAACTCTCAAAGCTCATTTCCTGAATGCTTGGATCAGCTGCCACTTGTCCCCCTTTGAGATCATAGGCTCATGTTCGCTTCGAGTTTTGGCTCTTTTCATGGTGCTATACTTCATGCAATTATAAACTCTCAAATGCCTATGAGCCGCCGATTTGAACTGCTCCTGAAATATCCGTCGCTGAAAGATTAAAACTGTCTCCTTCTTACGTTTCAAGCCCAAAATGGATGAGTGATGCCCTTTGACGCTTCCTGTGAAAACTATGAAAACAGACGACTTGTTTCCCTTTACAACTATATGTGATAACATTCGGCTCCACAGGGGAGGGCATGCTCCTTGCAAGCTACCAAGAACGCACAGTTCCAATGCCTTAGCTGTTGGGCTATGGAGTCTAGCTCAAAATTTTCGTTGAAGAAAACAGGGAAATATGTACACTACTCTAATAAAACAAAAAAATAACAGATGGGCTCCAGAAGGAGATTATTTATGTACAATCCTAGACTAACTGATTTTTACAAAGCACTAGGTGAAAGAAAAATTTCACCATAGCCACCTAGACTGTCTGGTAATATGATTCTTTTCTTCACTGCAAATGATCCGCAAAAGGTTAGGGAAATATGATAGCAGAACAAGAACATGTCTTGGAATGATGACAATACCCCTAAATGATGATAAAATGAGTAATTTTGCAGGCTCCAATGCTTTTAGAAAATATAGCTCCATATGCAACTCCACAGGGTCACAAAATTTATAATCGGGAAAGCTCAACCCATAAGAAATTACCTCATGTACTTCATTGTTGCTAACCTGTTGTTCAACGTTCTCAGAGCGTACAACTGGTTGGGGGATTGATGCAGGTCAGTTGATCCCAGGTCATATTTTCTCATTTATAGGTTCTGGATAGGAGATAAACTGCCCATTTATCTCCTCCTTTTCTCCTTCATGGCTCTCCCAAGGATCCGATTCATAACCATCATAAACCAGAACCATGGAAAAGCTCTGCTCTTCATCATCTTCATTGGGATATTCATCAAAAGTTGGCTGCTCTAGAAAATTATTTGAAATCACTTCTTCATCATAAGCAGGACTGACAAGAACATTTGTTTCAAGGACCAGAATATCCTCTGCATCTTCTTCGTAAGAGCGGCGAGCAAAATCTTCCTTCAATTCCTCCATCCTTGCAGAAAGACATTTTACCAGCTTTAAGAACTCCTCCAAGGTATACCCCTCATCCTCACATCTTTCGCAAGAACTAACTATGTTCTGAACATCATCTTCATACTCCTCAAAACAATTATGACGAATTAACTTAGAGGAATAATACCTTTGATAGTGAGCATTGAAAGCTACATGAAACTACTCCAGGGAGGAGATGTTAGCAGGGGGCAAGGAGCGATAGCACTCACGAGCATCTCCTGCTAATGAGAACATGAACATATTCAATAATACATTCTCATGATGTATGAGTTCATGAAACTCAAGGAGATGCTTGGTAGGGTTGTCATACTCATGTTCTCTAAATATGGGCAAAAAATCACCCCACTCATCGATACTAGGAACAACATTTGGAGACTCAGGAACAACAGAGAAATTAAAAGGAGCAAACCTTTGAGCCAAAATGGCTTCCATGTGAAAATATGACTTATTGAAACTGTGGAGTCACCACTGGATTCTTTAAACATGGAGTCCCAAGTGAATGATATGCAGTCTGAAAGTGTCTGGTCTTTGTTCACCATCAAATACCAGATCTGGTCATTATCGTTCTCCCAGGGAGCTTTTTAATCTCGAACAGCAGCTAAAGCCTTCTCGAGAAATCTTTCCTTTCTAGATAATCTTCTCTGGGTCAACTTCAGGTGTTTCTAGAGGCAATTGTGGAGTAGACCTTGTGTGTCTTCCTTTCAGAGCCACAAATGAAACAGTGGAGTCGTCAGGTGCAAGTTTCAATCTTCAATGGTTCTGATATCTGATGCACCTTCAGAATTAGAATCTCTTTGTCATTCTATCCCAGGGAAATGTATTCAATTCATTCCCCGACAATGGCGCCATGAATGTTAGCACTGAAAGTCACCCTAAGATTGTGGGAGGATAAGCCCAGTACCCATTAGATATTTTGGTGGATGTTGGTTTTATATGAGTGAAGGTCAATGGACAAAACTCAATATATGAATGATCTTCAACACAAAATTGGACTAGAAATGCATAGGGAAGTGAGAACCACAACTAACTTCAGTCATTGAATTGAGTTTAAGTGTGAGCAGAGGGAAGACTTAGTAAGAAAGGTGGACAAGACTACTATGGGCATCAGGCGTTCAAGCAGCTTGGAGAAGAAAAACTCAGATTCAATATCACTCTTAAGCTCAAGCTTCAGACACTGAAATATGTCCAAACAACACAGTCACAACAACACAATGATCAAACCTACACCACCATGCAGCTACAACAACTCGATTGGATCCTCCATGCCCAAGCCATTCAGTGTAAGAGGGAAAAAAGTCACAAGGACGCTGACTAAAACTATTCATGATACCGCTGCAATCAAACCTACATTACAACAACATAACAACCCTCGATTGGATCCTCCATGCTTCAGTGTTTTAGCACAGTTTTTACAAAAAGATGAAAAGAGGCCGACTTCTATTAATCTGAAAGTCTCAAATACGATACATAACTAGAGAATAGTTCTGGCATCAAAACATTACAAAATAGGGATCTCTGCTCAACCAGTTGACGACCTTAACAAAATATCAAAACTACCTATTTATACTCAGACCAGTCCACCACTACCAGTGGTGTGACATGGCTACTACATTCAAAGCCTTTCGTCTGCGCTTTCTTCTGTTAGACTGAGCATGCATCCCTCTGTCAGATGCGAGCTCGGATTGGCATGGGCTTGAAAAAAAATTCGTCCATAGGGGTACCTCGGGCTGACAACTATGTTTTCCATGGCTGGATCCTCCATACTTCTAATTACTATGTGAGTTGAGGTTTCAACCACCCGACCTGCCTTCCATTAACTACTTTTCCTCGGGGACTCATTGAGATTTAAAGCTCAGGGGGCAGCCACATGCTTCTCTCGGATAGGACGCCATATAAACATGTGATTGCAGGGCTGCTCAAGAGTGGTTTGGGTTCAGACTGCTTTTGGGCACACAATCCACCACCTTCCGCCACGTATTACTTTTTCCAAACCATGGTTTCAATTGCGGGACCGCTTAAGAAAATTATTGCCTGAGCATGTTACGTCCCTGCAATGGACTATGGTCGTAGATCTGGTCCTGATCTGCGATCTGAGCGCACCCGCTATATTTAGCGCCACCGCCAAGATTAACTTCCCGCCAACTTTAGAATCCGCCAAACTGTGCCCTGGGGGATGGGGATGCTACTTTTGATGTTGAACAATAATACCTCCCTGAGGATGACCTATCTGTGCTATGCTAACCTGTCACTGATGGAGTGGTGACATGTATCACCCGACAGTGGGGGTAGAGGCATGCCTAAGAACGCTTGAAATGAGTGCCACGTTTCAAGGCTATAAGGGTGCCATATGTCCGCACTGATGGTTGACGCGCGTCCTCTTGAATCGAACGACCGAGAATTACTTCCAGTCTCCAGACTCTGGGAAAATAAAATCTCAAACATCCTCTGCCTTCATTTTGTTTTACCCAGAGCTATGGATCTGATGATGCGTGGCCCCGCCGATGGATGGTCCAGATTCACTTCGGGCCTTCGACACTTAGAGACTTCGACGCTTCGGGACTTTGACGCTTCGACACTTCGGCCACTTCGGGACTTCGACGCTTCAGGCCTTCGAGACTTTGGGAGGCACTGCCGCTAAGATCAATGACTCCCTACTGATTGTGAGATCAATGGTGCACGATTTCTTCGGGCTTCAACTCTTCGGAAGTTTTATGCACTTCTCACTTCGAAACTCCCGAAGCTCATTTCTTGAATGCTTGGATCAACTGCCACATGTTCCCCTTTAAGATCATAAGCTCATGTTCGCTTCGGGCTTCAAATGTTTTCATGGCGCTATACTTCATGCAATTCTGAACTCCCGAATGCCCGTGAGCCTCCGATTTGAACTACTCTTGAAATATCCGTCGGTGAAAGATTAAAACTACCTGCTGCTTACGTTTCAAGTCAGAAATGGACTTCTTTGAGTGCTTCCCTTTGATGCTTCTTGTGCAAACCACAAAAATGGACGACCTCCTGCCCTTGAAAACTATATGTGATAACAAGTGCCATCGATAAAAACACTTGGAAAGATACTCTCTAGTACCTAGGTAGTTGGGTAGTACATCTAAGGGCATGTTCTAGCCTCCTTAGTTGGTGCCCTGAGATATTGGTTCGAGTACTATTGTTGGACCCCACACATATATCAGAGAGATATAACACAGGGAAAACCCTTGTTTGTAGAAACCATTAATAGCCTAACCCTTAGGAAGGAAACATAAACAAAACAAACAAGATCTATTTCCGTGCAACTTTATCTCCTGCATTTTGGTTGCGAAATTACTACACATTTTTTCCTGTTAAGAATTTGGGCCTTTCAACACTGCAATATTCTTCAGATTAGAGAATAACTTTGCGGGAGTTCAAAAAAAAAATTGGATCCTGCCTGCACCATTATTTGATCCCTATCCCATTAGATTCCTCTCTATGCCCTAACCGTAGTCATACCTATCATTTTTCGGCAATTATTTTTTTCCGTGGACCAGACCCACTTCCGACCCCCTTATTTGGGACTTACACCATTGGATTCCCCTCGCCACCCTTATTTTCGTGATACCCTTCACCCATAAACCCTTTTCTATGTGGTCCAACCTGCCCCTTTCCGGTTCCTCCCTTCCTCATGGCCCACACCTATAGGCAAGACCTTGCAGCCCACCTCAATACCGTGTCATTTGATTTCGCCGAGGCCCAGAAGGAAGTGCAACAACTCAGTGCCAATATTACCACCATCAATAACAAAATTCATTCCACCATATACGCAAAAATTCAACTTGAAGCTCATCTATGTCCTATGATTTGTCAATTGCTAACTTCTTTATTCCTTGCTTGATATCATCCATTGTGAATAGTTCCACTGATGTTTTCACTATGGGAGGAGTATCTTTCTCGTGTACCCGCTCATAAAGGAGCCTCACATATTCTAACCATTGGACCTATGTAATAATATTGTTTTCATTATGCTTTATCCTTTGTTGTAGTTCTCCCCAAAATCCTTTGGGGTTGTGTTTTCCAAGAGAGATTAACTCTTCTCTTCTTGCATTTACATACTCTTCTTTTTTTTAGTGTACTAATCTTTCATATTTCTTCTTGTTTTCTTTTCCCAAATTTATCTCTTTTAGAGATCTCTTGGTTGCCTTATATTCTTCATCATACCATGGGTTTGTTAGAAAGGTACTTGTAGCCCTCTTCTTGGGATGAGACCTTTTACATGCACTTAAGGCCTCATGGATTGTTGGGATCAACAAACTACTATGAACATGACCACTCGTCTCATTGGTTGTCACATCTTCTTTGTTGTACTTTATAACCTGAAACTGTTTCTTAAGAGCAACACTAAACCTTTCCCTATTTTCTTGATTCATGAGGATTTTTCCTTTGGAAATATTTTTCTTTTGTATGCCAATGATTTAATTATTGTGTGGACTAGCAGGAATGTATAGCTTAACTAATAGGGGGGTTGAATTTGCAAGTTCTAGTTACAGTTCACAAACAAATCACCAAATATGTCGAGGTGTAGAGATCATGGAAAATAAAACAACCCATCAAACTTAGCTAAAGAGTTATGTTTAAAGAACAAGAGCACTATGATCACCGCACTGTAAGGTGGGAGAAGCACCTCCTCAACCATAAACTAAAATTTATACTGACGTCTAACATCCCTTCTGCAAGTTGGGCAACACTTAGATTGTTGGATCTATTTATTAAATATGATAATAATTCTTGCAAGAGCCAATAAGTAGAACTTCATATTCATATCCTATCAACTCCTGACATATTCGTTATAAATTTCCTCTACTTCTAAACTTCCATGCACAACCATATCTTTCCCAGTTTGTTTCTGTCAAGAATCTCCCATTCTTCTTCTTCATCCTCACGGTTTGCTTTGCTTTTCCGCCCAACGATAGGAAAAGATCCTTATGATATATATAGTCTTCCATTTGCATATTCCATAACTGGAGAGTACTATGTTATGACCTAAGGGGGGCATATATGGGGTTAACTGTATATGATATGATCCCAAGGGGGACATATATGGGGATAAATGTACATGTAATGTGTAAATGTATATGTAATAGGTTCGGCTTAATAGTAAAGGGGCTTTATGTGTAGTGTGTGAACATGTATATATAGAGATCATGCATTCATTATTGATGACATGTGAATCATGATGTATGAATATATTTGGATATTTCAATGAGGTTATCCTATTCTTTAAGGGGTTATTATGTAACTCATATCTGTTGTTTATGTTGGAGTTGTTCTTCATGCTCACATTGGTGTACATGGTGTGTACTTCTGGTGTATTATGATATTTTAAGCATTTGGATCATAACATATTATGAAATATCCAGCCTGGTACCATGCTCTTTACAACACTGGTGCATTTTTTGGACCTATGGATACCGCTAGGTTAAATTGATTTATCGCAACTTAAATGGTGTGATGTGTTACTATTGACGCACTTGTGTTACCATGATATTGGAGGACCAACGTTTTGTTCAACGATGCATTGTAAAGCATAGAGCACTGATCATAGGGTGTCTAATGAGATGCCTTGCAATTCTAAGTCGGTCAATATCCGTCCTAGTGCGATCATGTAAATATCATCGATGCATTTGGTTAAAATGGTTGCACCAATATGTTAAATTTATAGAACATAAAGTTAGTGTTGTACTTAATTAAATGAAACATTCCAGTGTCGGGAGAAACCAAGGACGCGCTAGTTGCGAGGTGTCCCGAAAGACACTCTGCATTGTTTTTTAAATTTATCGTGGTGCTCTTCCTTGGACTACACTAGTGCATACGTTTATATTAGACACACTGGTGGTGACACTTACTACGAATTTAGCACAGGATGCACTGCTTCGAGGCGAGCCGAAACGTTTAGGCACACCATGCAGAATTGAAAAAAATGTCAAATTTCAAGCTAAATTCAAATTTTAATTGGATGAAAATGAAAATAGGAAGGTAATAAAAAAATTACTTGGAATCTTATGCCCCGAGGAGGTATGGTTTCACCATTTAGAGGAAATGAAAATTCATGGTAATTTCCAAAATTTAGAAATGTGTGGAATCTACTAATGGAGCTATCCAATTCATTGTAGAGCACCAGAAATACGGCATCTTTGGAAGAAGGGTGAGCACTGGCTCTTGCTCGAGATTTTGGAAGCATGAGATGAAGTGTAACAATGAAAATTAGTTTGGTAAGTTTTTCTTATTTACCCTACCACAGTGCACCTAATGATAGTGATGGAAATTGGGGTGTAATGTTCAACGACACCAGTGGGTGTTATTTTTATTATAACATATAACAATGATTTTGAAAATTTAACCACCAATGTGTTATTGTTTATGTGTGCACTGGTGCATATGTACCTTAAAGGTGCATCAGTAAAAAAACGTCCACAAAAACCTCCCATTGTCTGCCTCCACTAACAACCTCTGCAAAAACCTCCAACCACCCACCTCCACTAAGAACATTCACTATAAACAGAGAAGGGACAAATTTTTCAGGGATATTCTGTAAAAAACTCCACAAAAAGGTGTTCTTGCAGTGAAATTGTCTTTTGGTCATAGGTAAGACTTAAAATTGCATTTTGTTGGCAAAGAGATTGTTTTTCTTGAATATAAGGTGTTGGAAGATTGGTTGTTGTCATTGATGTCAACCCTAGTCATGGGTTTTGGACTGCAAGATTGATAAAGGTATTTGGACATGAAGGACAATGCACATGCATATACAACACC
>JZKD02S1605551.1:685726-705022 GCA_000966675.3 Picea glauca | reverse complement strand
CTATAACCACCATTTTATAAATAAAACTGAAATTTATGTATATTATATCATACAATCCTAAAATATAGTTGTTAAACACTCTAAATTCCATTCCATTCATCTCTAAAATTCGCCTTTGGAATGATCCTTGTTTTGGGGGAAAATATAATCCAATGTCTGATTGGAAACCATCCATACCTTTCAATCACATGACACGTGTACATCTTTACTTTCAATTCACATGACACGTTAACACCTTGACTATTAAGTTCGTTGCCAACCATGAGTCAATTCGATCCACGAGTTGGTGCTTTACAAGGGTTTGATTACGTGTCTCGTAGATGATGAGATAGGGAGTAAAGTTATCCAAATGATTCTTTTACAAATTTTATAAAAAAAATTACAATTTTTTTTTTTATTATTAAAGTTTTATTATGACTTAAGTTAAGTTTTATAATAATCTAATTATTATGAGTTGAGTTAAGCTTTATCATGATTATATGGTAATCGTACGGTGAAATGATGTATTTATGAGTTATTTTTTTATTTTAAATTAATTTAAATATTTGAGAAATTGATTAAAGTATTTAATAAATGTAAATATTAATTTCATGAATATTTTTGTTTATTTATTTATTTATTTTAAATTATTAATTTTATAATTTTAAGGATTTGAATATATTTGAATATGTGATCTTAGCAACATGCTTTATGTTGATGGTTTTATTGTTTGAGGTAATCCTTCGAGAAACGTCATATGATCTCTCCCTAGAATATTCAAATGTCACATGATCTCCCCCTCTTCCCTAGAATACCCAGATGGTATCCTTAATGGATGTGATAAGATTTGAATCCATGACCTTCACAATATGCTTAGGTTGATGGTTCAACTATTTATGATCTCCCCCTCTCCCCTATAATATTTAGATGGTATCCTTAATGGATTCGACCATATTTGAATTCATGACCTTCAAAATATGCCTTAGGTTGATGGTTCAACTACTTGAGTTGACCCTCAAGGAAAATATTGGGAGACCTCCCCACTTCTCTAGAATATTTAGATGGAGGGTGGCTCAACCACCAATCATAATAGTCGTTGGTAACATTGAGGGACTTGACTAGATTTCAACGGATCTGTAAACTGTTGTGGATATTCCACTGGAACAGTTCGTCACAACAGACTTGATAAATAACTAAAATCTTTACTATTAAGGTTAATTTTCCTTTAGATCACATAGTTTTCATTACTGATTTTCTTCTTTAAAAAAATGTATGAAACAGTTCAACAACAAAAAATAGAGAACATAAATAAATACACATACCATCAAATAAACACAAGATATGACCTAGGAAACCCAATATGGGAGAAAACCAAGCTAGAAGGTGAGGATGCTCGACTCTCTTTTCTTTGGTTTAGAAATGATGCAAGTATAAAGAAATATACACTCTTTGTGGAGTTCCCTTTGACATATGGCCTGTATGGACACTATAGAATCTCTCCTCCTTTGTTATGCTCACAAAACACCACTCTCAGATGTTTTTCTTAGCTATGGAACAAGATACAATGTAAAAGAATGAAACCCCTTGTCCTCCTAGTGGCTCGGTATTTAACATAGTCGATAGTCATATAGGGGTAGGTTTTCGACTTCCTCAAATCTCAATTGTGATAGGGTTTTTAACCTTCTAGAATCTTGTTGAAATTACATACATGGCTTGCCCCATATGCATGAGTAACGAGGGTTGACGTGGCATCCTCTCGTACCATGGTGGTCAACATGGTAGGTCAACTTGTAGGAGGCATAACTTTTTCTTACGAGCTCTAATTGATGCATGGTATGCACCGTTAGAAAGGCCTTGGAGTGTAGAACATCATTAAGGGAGTGTGCGCAAGTTTCTGACACAAAAACCCTAGAAAACGTGTAGGGACATAACCTCCCTAACCCCTCATCTAGGTAGAATAATATATTTTCCATGTAATAAAGGCCAATATTAATAAGGCCTGGTAATAAGGAAGAATAAGTCAAATGTAAGAAGACATAATAGAAGCTTCCACTTCTACAAGATCTCTGTCTAGATTGTTCTTTTGGTAGATATATTTAGTCTAAATAGGAGTCGAGGACATGATAAGTTTTTGTCTTGAGAATTATTGTAATAGAGCGTTGCTCTTCTGGAGGTTGCCCCCTCAAAGAGGAAAGTGAACATTGTTTCCTATCAATAAATGTATTTCTCTAGTGTTGTGGTTTCATCTATTGTGTTGTTCCACTTTTATTCTCTACAAAATTTATATTTTTGACTATTATAATAGATCTGGTACCTTACAAGTGGTATCAGAGCACTTTCCTTGGCAGGAAATTGTGGGTTATTTTTTTTTTTAGGGTAGAGATGTATTATGGCGTCTTAAAACTACAGAGATATCTCGTTCAACACATAAATTCATGGTCGGAGAAGCATACACACAGGAACTACAAGTGATACTTAAGCACACATTGCCGGCCACCCTTGTAACCCATGTTCGTACCCCTTCGAGTGGTAGCACATCAGACAAAAATTTTATATGAATCGACCTAGATATCTTGAATCCCTTTGTAGATAAACCAATGGATCACCTCACTGCTATAGTGTTGTTAGCACTGAAATTCACCCTCATATTGTAGGAGGATAAGCCTAGTACCCATCAGAGTTTTTGGTGGATGTTGGTTTTATATGAGTGAGGTCAATAGACAAAACTCAATATATGAATGATGTTCAACACAGAACTAGACAAGAAATGCATAGGGAAGTGAGGGCCACAACTAACTTCATTCAGTGAATTTAGTTTAAGTGTGAGCAGAGGAAACTTAGTAAGAAAGGTGGAAAAGACTGCTATGGGCATCAGGCCTTCAAGCAGCTTGGAGAAGAAAAACTTAGACTCAAGATCACTCTTAAGCTCAAGCTTCAGACACTGAAATATGTCTAAACACCACAGTCATAACAATAAAATGATCAAACCTACATAACCATGCAGCTACAACAACTCGATTGGATCCTCCATGCCCGAGCCATTCAGTGTAAGAGGGGAAAAGATCACAAGGAGTTGACTAAAACGGGTCACGATACTGCTGCAATCAAACCTACATTACAACAACATAACAACCCTCGACTGGATCCTCCATGCCTGAGTGTTTTAGCACAATTTTTACAAAGAGATGAAAATAGGCTGACTTCTATTTATTTGAAAGTCTCAAGTCCAATACATAACCAGAGAACAGTTCCGGCATCAAAACATTACAAAATAGGGAGCTCTTTTCAACCAGTTGACGACCTTAACAAAATATCAAAACTTCCTATTTATACTCAGACCGGTCCACCACTACCAGGGGTGTGACCTGGCTACTACATTCAAAGCCTTTCATCTGCGCTTTCTTCTATCAGACTGAGCGTGCATCCCTTTATCCGACGTGAGGTCATATTGGCATGGGCCTGCAGAAAATTTCATCCACAGGGATACCTCGGGCTGACAACTCTATTTTCCATGGTCGGCTCCTCCATACTTCTAATTACTGAGTGAGTCGAGGTTTCAACCACCCGACGAGGTTTCAACCACTCGACCTGCCTTCCATTAACTATTTTTCCTTAGGGACTCATCAAGATTTAAATCTTAGGGGCACATCCACGTGTTGCTCTCAGATAGGACGCCATATAAACATGTGATTGCAGGGATTCTCAAGAGTCGTTTTGGTTCATACTACTTTTTGGCCTACAATCAACCACCTTCTGCCACATATTACTTTTTACAAACCACGGTTTCAATTGCGGGACCACTCAAGAGAATTATTGCCTGAGCATGTTGCATCCCCGCAATGGACTGTGGTCGTCAATCTGGTGTCGATCTGCGATCTGAGCACACTCGCTAGATTTAGCACCACCACCAAGCTTAACGACCCGCCAACTTTAGAATCTACCAAACTGTGCCCTGGGGGAGGAGGATGCTACTTTTGATGTTGAACAATAATACCTCCCTGAGGATGACCTGTCGGTGCTAAGCTAACCTATCGCGGATGGAGTGGTGACATGTATCACCCGACAACGGGGTAGAGGCATGTCTAAGAACGCTTGAAATGAGTCCCACGTGTCGAGGTTATAAGGGTGCCATATGGCTGCACTAATGGTTGATGTGCATCCTCTTGAACGAATGACCAAGAATTACTTTGGGTCTCTGGACTCCGGGAAAATAAAATCTCAAATATCCTCTACCTTGAGTTGATTTTACCCGGAGCTATGGATCTGATGACGCGTGGCCCCGCCCATGGATGGTCCAAATTCACTTCGGGCCTTTGGCACTTTGGGATTTCGATGCTTCGGGACTTCAACGCTTCGTCATTTCAACCACTTCGGGACTTCAGGCACTTCAGGACTTCTATTCTTCGGCGCTTCAGGCCTTCAGGACTTTGGGAGGCACTACCGCTAAGATCAACAAATCCCTGCTAATTTTGAGATCAATGGTCCACGATTGCTTCGGGAGTTTGGGCTTCGACTCTTCAGAAGTTTTATGCACTTCTCACTTAGAAACTCTTGAAGCTCATTTCCTGAACACTTGGATCAACTTCCACCTGTCCCCCTTTGAGATCAGAGGCTCATGTTCGCTTCGAGTTTCGACTCTTTTCATGGTGCTATACTTCGTGCAATTCTAAACTCTCGAATGCCTGTGAGCCGCTGATTTGAACTGCTCCTGAAATATCTACCACTGAAAGATTAAAACTCTCTCCTGCTTACGTTTCAAGCCCAAAATGAATGAGTGATGCCCTTTGACGCTTCCTGTGAAAACTATGAAAACATAAGACTTGTTTCCCTTTACAACTATATGTGATAACAGTTGGCTCCACAAGGGATGGCATGGTCCTTGCGAGCTGCCAAGAATGTGCAGATCCAATGCCTTAGTTGTTGGGCTATGGAGTCTAACTCAAAACTTTCACTGAAGAAAATAGGGAAATATGTACACTACTCTAGTAAAACGAAAAAAAACACATGGGCTCCAGAAGGAGCTTATTTATGTACAATCTTAGACTAACTGATTTTTACAAAGCACTAGGTGAAAGCAAACTTCCACCATAGCCACCTAGACTGTCTGGTAATATGATTCTTTTCTTCACTGCAAATGATCCACAAAAGGTTAGGGAAATATGATAGTAGAACAAGAACATGTCTTGGAATGCTGACAATACCCCTAAATGATGATAAAATGAGTAATTTTGCAGGCTCTAATACTTTTAGAAAATATAGCCCTATATGCAACTCCACAGGGTCACAAAATTTATAATCGGGAAAGCTCAACCGGTAAGAAATTACCTCATGTACTTCATTGTTTCTCACCCATCGTTCGACTTTCTCAGAGTGTACAACTGGGTGGGGGATTGATGCAAGTCGATTGATCCCAGGTCATATTTGCTCATTTATAAGTTCTGGACAGGAGATAAACTGCCCATTTATCTCCTCCTTTTCTCCTTCATGGCTCTCCTAAGGATCCGATTCATAACCATCATAAACCAGAACCATGGAAAAGCTCTTCTCTTCGTCATCTTCATTGGGATATTCATCAAAAGTTGGCTGCTCTAGAAAATTATTTGAAATCACTTCTTCAACATGAGCAGGACCGACAAGAACATCTGTTTCAAGGACCAAAATATCCTCTGCATCTTCTTCGTAAGAGCGGCGAGCAAAATCTTCCTCCAATTCTTCCATCCTTGCAGAAAGACATTTTACCAGCTTTAAGAACTCCTCCGAGGTATACCCCTCATCTTCACAGCTTTCGCAAGAACTAACTATGTTCTGAACATTATCTTCATACTCCTCACAACAATTATGACGAATTAACTTAGAGGAATAATACCTTTGATAGTGAGCATTGAAAGCTACATGAAACTACTCCAGGGAGGAGATGCTAGCAGGGGGCAAGGAGCGATAGCACTCACAAGCATCTCCCACTAATGAGAACATGAACATATTCAATAATACATCCTCATGATGTATTTCCCATTGATGCATGAGTTCATGAAACTCAAGGAGGTGCTCAATAGGGTTGTCATCTTCATGTTCTCTAAATATGGGCAAAAAATCACCCCACTCATCGATACTAGGAACAACATTTGGAAAACCAGGAACAACATAGAAATTAAAAGGAGCAAACCTTCAAGCCAAAATGGCTTCCATGTGAAAATATGACTTATTGAAACTGTGGAGTCACCACTAGATTCTTTAAACATGGAGTCGCCAAGTGAATGATATGCAGTCTGAAAGTGTTTGGTCTTTGTTCACCATCAAAGACTAGATCTGGTCATTATTGTTCTCCTAGGGAGCTTTTTAATCTCGAACATCAGCTAAAGCCTTCTTGAGAAAGCTTTCCTTTCTGGATATTCTTCTCCGGGTCAACTTCAGGTGTTCCTAGAGGAAATTGTGGAGTAGACCTCGTGTGTCTGCCTTTCGGAGCCACAAATGAAACAGTGGAGTCGCCAGGTGCAAGTTTCAATCTTCAATGGTTCTGATATCTGATGCACCTTCAAAATTAGAATCTCTTTGTCATTCTATCCCAGGGAAATGTATTCAATTCGTTCCCCAACAATGGCGCCATGAATGTTAGCACTGAAAGTCACCCTAAGATTGCGGGAGGATAAGCCCAGTACCCATTAGATCTTTTGGCGGATGTTGGTTTTATATGAGTGAAGGTCAATGGACAAAACTCAATAGATGAATGATATTCAACACAAAATTGGACAAGAAATGCACAAGGAAGTGAGGGCCACAACTAAATTTAGTCAGTGAATTGAGTTTAAGTGTGAGCAGAGGGAAGACTTAGTAAGAAAGGTGGACAAGACTGCTATGGGCATCGGGCCTTCAAGAAGCTTGGAGAAGAAAAACTCAGATTCAATATCACTCTTAAGCTCAAGCTTCAGACACTAAAATATGTCCAAACAACATAGTCACAATAGCACAATGATCAAACCTACACCACCATGCAGCTACAACAACTCGATTGGATCCTCCATGCTCGAGCCATTCAATGTAAGAGGAGAAAGTCACAAGGACGCTGACTAAAACTGGTCATGATACCGCTGCAATCAAACCTACATTAAAAAAACATAACAACCCTCGACTGGATCCTTCATGCTCAAGTGTTTTAGCATAGTTTTTACAAAGAGATGAAAAGAGGCCAACTTCTATTAATTTGAAAGTCTCAAATACGATACATAACTAGAGAACAATTCTGGGATCAAAACATTACAAAATAGGGAGCTCTGCTCAACTAGTTGATGACCTTAACAAAATATCAAAACTACCTACTTATACTCAGACCAATCCACCACTACCAGGGGTGTGACCTGGCTACTACATTCAAAGCCTTTCGTCTGCGCTTTCTTCTGTCAGACTGAACATGCATTCCTCTGTTATATGCGAGCTCAGATTGGCATGGACCTGAAAAAAAATTCATCCATAGGGGTACCTCAGGTTGACAACTATGTTTTCCATGGTCGGATCCTCCATACTTCTAATTACTAAGTGAATCGAGGTTTCAACCACCCGACGAGGTTTCAACCACTCGACCTACCTTCCATTAACTGCCTTTCCTTGGGGAATCATCGATATTTAAAGCTCAAGGGGCAACCACATGCTGCTCTTGGATAGGACGCCATATAAACATGTGATTGTGGGGCTGCTCAAGAGTGGTTTGGGTTCAGACCGCTTTTGGGCCCACAATCCACCACATATTACTTTTTTCAAACCATTGTTTCAATTGCGGGACCGCTCAATAAAATTATTTCCTGAGCATGTTGAATCCCCGCAATGGACTGTGGTCATAGATCTGGTCTTTATCTGCGATCTGAGCGCACCCGCTATATTTAGCACCACCGCCAAGATTAACTTCCCGCCAACTTTAGAATCTGCCAAACTGTGCCCTGGGGGAGGGGGATGCTACTTTTGACATTGAACAATAATAACTCCCTGAGGATGACCTATCGGTGCTATGCTAACCTGTCGTGGATGGAGTGGTGACATGTATCACCCAACAATGGGGTAGAGGCATGTCTAAGAACACTTGAAATGAGTGCCATGTGTCAAGGCTATAAGGGTTCCATATGTCCGCACTGATGGTTGACGCACGTCCTCTTGAATCGAATGACTGAGAATTATGTCGGGTCTCCGGACTCTGGGAAAATCAAATCTCAAACCTCCTCTGCCTTCAGTTTGTTTTACCCGGAGCTATGGATCTGATGATGCATGGCCCCACCAATGGATGGCCCAAATTCACTTCGGGCCTTCGGCACTTAGAGACTTTGGCTCTTCGGGACTTCGACGCTTCGACATTTCTGCCACTTCGGGACTTCAGGTTTTTCAAGACTTTGGGACTTCGGTGCTTTGGCTCTTTGGGACTTTGGGAGGCAGTGCTGCCAAGTTCAATGACTCCCTATTGATTTTGAGATCAATGGCCCATGATTTCTTCGGGCTTCGGCTCTTCGAAAGTTTTATGCACTTCTCACTTCGAAACTCCCGAAGCACATTTCTCGAATGCTTGGATTAGCTACCACCTGTTCCCCTTTAATATCGTAAGCTCATGTTCACTTCAGGCTTCGACTCTTTTCATGGCGCTATACTTTGTGCAATTATGAACTCCCGAATGCCCGTGAGCCTCCAATTTGAACTACTCCTGAAATATCCGTCGCTGAAAGATTAAAACTGCATGTTGCTTACGTTTCAAGCCCAAAATGGACTTCTTTGAGTGCTTCCCTTTGACGCTTCTTGTGCAAACCGTGAAAACGAACGACCTCCTGCCCTTGAAAAATATATGTGATAACATGTGCCATTGAGAAAAACACTTGGAAAGATACTCTCTAGTACCTAGGTAGTTGGGTAGTACATCTAAGGGCATGTTCTAGCCTCCTTAGTTGGTACCCTGAGATATTAGGTTGAGTACTATTGTTGGACCCCACACATATATCAGAGAGATATAACACAGGGAAAACCCTTGTTTCTAGAAACCATTAATACGCTAACCCTTAGGAAGGAAACATAAACAGAACAAACAAGATCTTTTTCCGTGCAATGTTATCTCCTGCATTTTGGTTGCGAAATTACTACACATTTTTTTCTGTTAAGAATTTGGGCCTTTCAACACTGCAATACTCTTCAGCTTAGAGAATAACTCCGCGGGAGTCAAAAAAAAATTGGATCCTGCCTGCACCATTATTTGATCCTTATCCCATTAGATTCCTCTCTATGCCCTAATCGTAGTCATACCTATCATTTTTTGGCAATTCTTTTTTTTCCGTGGACCCGACCCATTTTCGGCCCCCTTATTTGGGACTTACACCATTGGATTCCCCTCGCCACCCTGATTTTCATGATACCCTTCACCCATAAACCCTTTTCTATGTGGTTCGACCCGCCCCTTTCCGGTTCCTCCCTTCCTCATGGACCACACCTATAGGCAATACCTTGCAGCCCGCCTCAATACCTTGTCATTTGATTTCACCGAGGCCCAGAAGGAAGTGCAACAACTTAGTGCCAATATTACCACCATAAATAACAAAATTCATTCCACCATATACGCAAAAATTCATCTTGAAGCTCGTCTATGTCCTATGCTTTGTTAGTTGCTAACTTCTTTATTCCTTGCTTGATATCATCTATTGTGATTAGTTCCACTGATGTTTTCACTATGGGAGAAGTATCTTTCTCGTGTACCCACTCATAAAGGAGCCTCACATATTCTAACCATTGGACCTATGTAATAATATTGTTTTCATTATTCTTTACCCTTTGTTGTAGTTCTCTCCAAAATCCTTTGGTGTTGTGTTTTCCAAGAGAGATTAACTCTTCTCTTCTTGCATTTACATACTATTCTTTTTTTTAGTGTACTAATCTTTCATATTTCTTCTTGTTTCCTTTTCCCAAATTTATCTCTTTTAGAGATCTCTTGGTTGCCTTATATTCTTCATCATACCATGGGTTTGTTAGAAAGGTACTTGTAGCCCTCTTCTTGGGATGAGACCTTTTACATGCACTTAAGGCCTCATGGATTGTTGGGATCAACAAACTACTATGAACATGACCAATCGTCTCATTGGTTGTCACATCTTCTCATTTGTACTTTATTACCTGAAACTGTTTCTTAAGAGCAGCACTAAACCTTTCCCTATTTTCTTGATTCATGAGTATTTTTCCTTTGGAAATATTTTTCTTTTGTATGCCAATGATTTGATTATTGTGTGGACTAGCAGGAAAGTATATCTTAACTAATAGGGGGGTTGAATTTGCAAGTTCTAGTTGCAATTCACAAACAAATCACCAAATATGTCGAGGTGTAGAGATCATGGAAAAGAAAACAACCCATCAAACTTAGCTAAAGAATTATGTTTAAAGAACAAGAGCAATATGATCGCTGCACTATAAGGTGGGAGAAGCACCTCCTCAACCATAAACTAAAATTTATACTACATAAACTTTCAACAAACAAAACAAAGCGTTTGATGGCATTATGATGTCTAACATCCCTTTTGCAAGTTGGGAAACACTTAGATTGTTGGAGCTATTTATTAAATATGATAATAATGATTGCAAGAGCCAAGAAGTAGAACTTCATATTCATATCCTATCAACTCCTGACATATTCGTTATAAATTTCCTCTACTTCTAAACGTCCAGGCACAACCGTATCTTTCCCAGTGCGTTTCTGTTAAGAATCTCGCATTCTTCTTCTTCATACTCACTGTTTGCTTTGCTTTTCTGCCCAATGATAGGAAAAGATCCTTCTGATATATATAGTCTTCCATTTGCATATTCCATAACTGGTAGTTTTGGTTGTTAAATTTCTCGACCTTAAAGTTTCCATCTTTTTCCATTGCTCCAACTTGAATCAGGAACCCTCTTTTCCTACGAGTTACTTTTTGCTTTGATACCAGTTATTGGAAAAATAGGATCACAAATCAATAAAATAAAATAAATGTAGAAATAAAACATAGAAGATACACAATACAATAGATGCACATATATACATGGTTCACCCAGTGTGGGCTTCGTCCACCAGAGAAATTATCGGGTCATTCCTTTATTATTCTCCATCAAATGAATGGATACAACCTACAATATACTCATTGTAACTTCCTCTTCTTTATCTAATAGTCTCCTCTCTTAGAATACAATATTCACACACATACACAGCCACAAAACAATTCCTTCATAAAGGAGGGTTGTCTTCTAAGGGAAAAAAACCCTAAAATAACTTCTACCGTCAGATCTACGACATTATAATGAATGGTCCAGATTGACTAGGAAAATTACAATATTTTACAAGAAAAATTTTCCAAAAAATTCTCTTTGGGGGCATTTCCCCCAAACCTTCGCTAGGGGGTGGGGACAAGAGATGTGGGGGATAAATCCCCCCCACACCCCCTTCTCAGGTAATGGGGTCCAAATGCAACTAAAACAAGACCTTTTAATTATGAGGATAATCAAGATCTGCAACCAACATGAGAGACATATATAGGGATAAATGCACATGTAATGTGTAAATGCATATGTAATGTGTAAATGTGTAAATGTAAATGAATACATATACAACTGTATTCATTTCAAAGGTATGTTCATTTAAAACTATCATAACTTTTGATTGAGAGTTTCGATTGAGGTGATTCAAAATCCATTGGAAAGAGAACATATATAAGGTTATACTGGAAAATCTATTATAACTATTTGAGATCATTATCCTTAATATACATAGGTTGTAATTCGATGGTTTGCAATAGACTTCAAATAAGAATCAATGACAATACCTAAATTTACAGGAGATGAAGATAAAGATGAAATCAATCATGTTGAATGGTTGAGGATGGTAAACTAATATGATAGGAATCCTTTAACAATAAGAAGTTATTTTTTTGTTGAAACTCATGAGTGGTGGATGAGTATTTATTTTGATACTAGATGAAACATTACATGGGAAGAATTTGAAGAACTCTTCTCAAATAAATGGATTAGAGATACAAAAATGGAGGAAATGTATAAAATTAAAGAGGAGTTAAAAGTAGTGAGATAAGAGATCAAGAAGAAGAGTGATGATTTGTCTAAGATACACGACCTTAATGAATCACCCGTTAAAGAAGTTCAAAAAATAAAACAAGGAAAGACTAGTAAAGGAAAGTGGGAAAAGGATGATTCAAGGGAAATTTGAAAAAGAAAGATGAATATGTATTTAGATTATGAAACCATAATAAAAAAAATATTGGATGAGGTTAACAGATTGAAAGAAGAAAAAAAGAATTATCAAAATCAAGAAGAAATGAGGATCTTGGATGAAGAATCTACTAAAATACTTAAAGAGGAAATTTGTAAAAATATTAAGGAATCCCTAAATATCGACAAGGTAAAATCAGAACTGCAATCCAGAATTGAAGAAGGATGTCATAATTTGATAAATGCAGTGATATTGTGGCTTCAAAAGGAGAAAGAAGATAAAATCCAAGAAGTTCACAAGAAGATACTTGAAGAAGTTGAACTTCACACAAGAAGTTACTTGAAGAAGTTGAACTTCATCTAGAAGATGTACATGTCAAATATGATAGTATTATCTCCAAGGCTAGAGTAATCAAATACCAAGCAAAGAGTATAAAGTATGTCATTGTATCTGAAAAGAATATAGATGAAGTGCATGTGCAGAGTGAAGGAAAAGTGTCAAATGTGAAACCATATCGACACCCTCATTACCAATAAATATTTCAAGGGAGACAAGAAGGTCGATATCAACATTATAAAGGAAGAAGATGGAGTACTTGTCAATATTCAAGGAACAATGCATCACAAAACCACTCTTCAATAAGCTATTATCAGAGACCAACAAGCACTACAAAGTGTAGAAGTTACAACAATAATACATGTAATCAAAAGAAAGAAAATTATGCAACAACTAGCCACGAAGGATTAAGGCTGAAAATAATAGATTTTAGATGGTTGGATCATTATCAATGGAATGTGTTAACACATGAATTTGCAGCCTACTTCATAGGACTCAAGTAATAATTAAGGTTTACCTTCAGGAGCATTGTGGTGTAGATCATGTGGCATTCTGCCCATGATTTCCACAGGAAGAATGAAAATGTTTGAGGTCTGAACAACTCAAACACCCTCAAAATCCAGTTGAAGGGTGTATTTTCGACCCCTTGGTCAAAAGTTATCACATAAAATTATCAAGGGTCGTAGGCCGCAACCATGAGCACAAAGCGCAACACTTAGAGCGGTCTAATATGGACTCAAATCAAGCGAGCGAGTAAGTTCAGTTTTCAGTGGAGGAGATTCCATTCGAAGTTCGGATTTGTGGTCCTCAGGCGATCAGGATCATAAAGTTGTGCGAAGTTTAACATCAGACAGAGGTCCAAACACTTGAAATGATATGGACCGTTCAATTCATAAGGGCACGTGGCGCAAGTTCAACGATTTTGTGGTTTTGCGAGTCGGGAAAGTCCAGGGGCAGAGTCGTAAGGACTCGTGAAGTGGAAACTCGTGAAATGATCGCAACCATTGATCAAAGGAGGGATGTGGACCATATATTTGGTCCCAAGGAACTCACAAGTTTGGGTTTTGGGAGTAAGGAGGTGAGAATTCCTTCAACTTCCCGAGACGAAAAATATCGATATGCAAAGAGGATATCTGGACCGTTGGATCACGGGGAATATTGGACCGTCGATCTAAGGCAAGCATGAAATCAAAAATCGGGAGAAGGGAGGTGAGTATTCCTTCAACTTCCCGAGACACGAAATCCTGATACACACCTTTTGTATAAGCGCTTGGTCATAGTCGGGGTCACATTGTTAAAGGTTAAGGAGAGGAGCTGGTGCTCGCTAGGCTCCAGTTCACGATTTTGAAAATCACGAGAAGGGAGGTGAGTATCCTTTCAACTTCCCGAGATGTGAAATACCAATACGATCTGGACCGTGGATCTTATAGGGACAGGTGGCAGCCGATCTGATAGTTCGCAAAGTGAATTTATGGAGTTTTGGGAGAAATCGTGGTCATTGGATGCATAGCCGATCCGACCATCGATTTGAAGAAGGGAATTTTGCAATATCAGGTATCGGGATTGTGTAGTCAAGTGATGTGAATGCCCCTGAAATGCGAAATCAGGATGAGCCCATGAGTTGGGCCCATGGTCATGACCCGAGGTCGTATGCAGGATAAATGCGGTGAAGGAGACACTGGAACCAGGAGCTTTGGGAGTGCGAAGGAAAGAGTGTGAATTTCATGAGACCTGCACCAGAAGTTGAAGATGCCCGTGTGAGTTAAAGAACGAGACCATCATGGTTTCAAGGTGTCGGGTTGACTTGAAGGGATTCTAGCAGTGCATGGTATATCCCTGGGCATTAACTCCCGTCCTGATCTCAATGAAGGAAGTTAATGAAAAAAGGAGTGGTGGTTGAAACCTCGACTCACTCCATAAATGGAAGGTATGTAAGGTCCGATCGTGGGGACTGAAATGCCAGCCCGTCGTACTCCTGCGAGAATATTTTCCTACAAAACCCATGCTGATCTAAACTCATGTTTGACAGAAGAATGCTCGCACAGTCTGACGGAGAGGGTGTCAAATGGAAGCTTTGAATGCAGGTGTCCGATCACGCTCCTCATAGTTGCAACAGTTTTGAGTATATATACTCAATTTTGATATTTTGTATGGGTCCTTGGTTGAGTAGAGCTCCCAATTTTATAATGCTTTTGATGCTAGAGATGTTCTCTGGTTATGTAATCAATTTGATACTTTTATGTTAATAGAAGTCAGTTTCCTATTTCTTTCCATTTTGTCTGTAAAAATTGTTTGAAACACTCGGGTATGGAGGATCCAAATGAGGATTGTTATGCTATTATGATGTAGGTTTGATCATGGCGGTATCATGACCAGTTTCATTCATTTCCATGTGTTGTCTTTTCCCTCTCACACTGGATGGCTCGGGCATGGAGGATCTAGTCGAGATATCATAGTGGCAGGATGATGGAGGTTTGATCATTCTGTTGTTGTGACTGTGTTGCTTGCAACAAATTTTGGTGTCTGAAACCTGAGCTCCAGATTGCTCTCAAGTTCGATTTTTTCATCTCCGAGCTACTAGAATGTTGGATGCCCATAGCAGTCTCGTTCACCTCTCTCATTAAGTCTTCCCTCTGCTCTCGCCTTAACTCAAATTTACTGTCTGAAGTTAATGTGGCCCTCACTTTCCTATGCATTTCCTGTCCAGTTTTGTGTTGAACATATTTCATGTTGTTGATTTTTGGCCATCGACCATCCAAATTTAAACCAACATCCACCCCAAACACTAATGGGTACTAGGCTTATCCGCTCTGCAATTGGAGGGTGATTTCTAGTGCTAACATTTATGGCACCATTGTCGGGGACGAAAGTGAAGATACCTTTCCTGGGAGAAGGACAATGAGCTTTTGATTCTGAAGGTGTATCAAACATCATAACCATTGAAGATTGCGCTTGCACCTAGCGACTCCACCAGGGAGGATCCCGTTGACAGAAAGATGGCCATACCGAAGGGGAAGGCCAGGTATCAGTTTATGAGCTTTATCCATGAAATCTTGTTCTTGTTTATCAACTCATTTCTCTCTTTCCCTTCACATATAAAGAGGATTATCCTCTGCTTTGTCTATTCAGATGATAATAGGCCTTCCTTTGTTTATCCATCCTTGGAAGAAGAAAACATTCCCTCTTCTTGTGTTGAAGATATCGATCTCGTGTCTTCACTTCTTCCTATTCATAAAAGTGAGATCTGTATTGCATCTCCTCTTGAAATTGATCACCCTTGTAGCCTTGAGGAGGTTGAAAATAATTCACAGTCTTCTCAAATATCGTTACCCTCCGTTATTCCTGTTGAGCCTTGCCATCAACTCATTAATCCTCATGATCAACCCACTGCTTTTCAAATTAAAATAAAAAATAAGTTGTTTAAACCTTTAAGGCTTCCACTTGACCTTCATCCTTATCCTCTTTATTCCTTTGAGTATCTTCCTCATTTTTCTGGGGAGGATCATGTTACATATGAGAGACACTTGGAGGCCTTTGAGAACTTTGTTGATCAGTTTGAGATCATTCATGAGGATGTTACCTTGAGGTTTTTCTCACATTATTTGTCTGGAGATGTTGCTGTGTGGTTTAGATTTCTGGAAGCCAGTTCTATTGTCTCTTGGACCAAGCTATTCCATGCATTTTTAAAGTGGTGGGGTGAGAACAAGTCCCTTGATCAATACTAGGATTTATTTAGTGCCTTGAGGAGAGGGGAAGAGGAAGCCTTGGTTGTGTTCAACATGAGGTTTCACAGTGTTTATCATAGTGTGCTTATAGATATCAGACCCACAGAGACTACTGCCATGGTGTATTATGTCATGGCTCAACATTCAAAGCTTGTACTTTTCCCGAGAGAAAGGAAATCTACATCTTTATCACAATTATTCATGGATGATGAGGAAGTAAAAGAGAACCTCTGAGCTTGTGGAAGGGTTTTCAAAGTCAGTATCATCTCAACTCTGAATGTAAGGTAGTTTTTACCTGCTGTCCCTATGAAGGAAAGACTGTGGATAATTTTGTTTTCTACGTAGGTATCCATGAGTAGCCCTGTCTTGATGAAAATCATGTGTATGAACAACTAGGAGCAAAAATTACTACTGTTCCTGAAATAGACATTTTTAACAGTTATATTCTTGATGAAGTTATTGATTTAAAGAATTCTCATAGATATGAAAGACAACCCATTTTTGATGAATATCCTAGTGATGATGGGCAACAAGATTACCTTGTATTTGATCACTATGAAGACAGTAAAGATGATGCAGAGGTTGGCCTTGTCACAAAAGACATAAAATTTGACCAGGAGTAGCCCTTAGTTGAGGCACATGAAGAGGTCATTTATACACAACCTAAAGTAAATCCATAGTCATCAGTGGATCAACAACCACCTATGTCCATCCTTCTTCCACTTGTACCTAGAGTTCACAGTAAGCAGCTTTTGGACCCACAGATGCATGTGGTTGTCTTTCAATCAAGAGTGCCTGTAGGGGACATCAAGCAGGTTGTCAGCAGCTTTGAAGAAGTGAAGGTAACCTTTCATAAGTTAATCATGCGTTGCCTTCAGTTTCATGACCCTGTCAATGAGTACATAAATTTACACTTTTCAAATTCTTTGGAGCATGCAGGCTTGATATTTTTATCAACATTTGAAGGTAATATGGGTGATCATAAGAATGAAATTAGTCAACTGCCACACTTTCCTTTTTTTTTATGGATCACTTGCAGTGAAGTGAAGGATTCGATTATCAAATAGTTTGAATGGTTATGGTGGAAGTTTCCCTTCACCTAACCCATTGTAAAAGTCAGTTAAAGTCAATTAGCTTAGGCTTTGTACATAAATAAGCTCCTTTTGGAGCACATGGGTTTGTTTTCCCTTTATAAGTAGAATAGTGTACATGTCGGCCTTCAACGAAATGTTTTGAGCTAGACCCCATAACCCAACAACTAAGGCATTGAAACTGCAAAAGGCGTTCTTAGAGCCTCACAGGGAGGTCTATATCCCCCATGGAGCCTATATGTTAACACACGAATTTGCAGCCTACTTCAAAGGACTCAAGCAGTAATTAAGGCTTACCCTTAGGAGCATTGTGGTGTAAATCATGTGGAATTCTGCCCATGATTTCCACAAGAAGAATGAAAATGTTTGAGGTTTGAACAACTCAAACACCCTCAAAATCCAGTTGAAGGGTGTATTTTCGACCCCTTGGTCAAATGTTATCGCATAAAATTATCGAGGGTCGCAGGCCGCAACCATGAGCAAAAAGTGCAACAGTTAGAGCGGTCTAATATGGACTCAAATCAAGCAAGCGAGTAAGTTCAGTTTTCAGCAGAGGAGATTCCATTCGAAATTTAGATTTGCGGTCCTCAGGTGATCGAGATCATAAAGTTGCGCGAAGTTTAATGTCAGATAGAGGTCCAAACACCCAAAATGATCTAGACCGTTCAATTCAGAAGGGCACATGGCACAAGATCAACGATTTCGTGAGTGGGTAAAATCCAGGGGCAGAGTCGTAAGGACTCGCGAAGTGAAAACTCGAGAAATGATCACAGTCGTTGATCAAAGGAGGGATTTGGACCGTAGATTTGGTCCCAAGGAACTCACAAATTCGGGTTTCAGGAGTAAGGAGGTGAGTATTCCTTCAACTTCTCGAGACGCGAAATCCCAATACGCAAAGAGGAGATCTGGATCATTGGATCACGGGGAATCGTGGACCGTCGATCTGAGGCAAGCGTGAAATCAGGAGAAGGGAGGTGAGTATTCCTTCAACTTCCCGAGACACAAAATCTGGATACACACATTTTGGATAAACACTTGGTCATAGCCGGGGTCACAGTGTTGAAGGTTAAGGAGAGGAGCTGGCGCTTCCTAGGCTCCAGTTCACGATTTAGTGAATCGGGAGAAGGAAGGTGAGTAGCCTTTCAACTTCCCAAGACGTGAAATCCTGATATGATCTAGACCGTGGATCTTATAGGGACAGGTGGCAGCCTCCCTTCCAAAAGAAACTCCCGTTGTCCGCCTTCGCTAACAACCTCTGCAAAAACCTCCGACCGCCCACCTCCACTAAGAACCTTCACTATAAACAGAGAAGGGATGGATTTTTCAGGGATATTCTGTAAAAAACTCCACAAAAAGGTGTTCTTGCAGTGAAATTGTATTTTGGTCATAGGTAAGACTTAAAATTGCATTTCTTTGGCAAAGAGATTGTTTTTCTTGAATATAAGGTGTTGGAAGATTGGTTGTTGTCATTGATGTCAACCCTAGTCATGGGTTTTGGACCGCAAGATTGATAAAGATATTTGGACATGAAGGAAAATGCACATGCATATACAACACCCATGAATGGATAGTATACATCATGTTGTTTCCGGTGGTATGTGGCACGTCACGTGGATCCTCATGGTTGAGGAGAAATGATTTTTTTAAGATGACAAAGTGAATTGAACAAGGAAGTACATGTAGGCCCTAAAGATAATTAAAGAAAAGAATTACAAATAAGAAAGTGACAGGTCGACCCTAATGTTAAAATGAAGTTACATAAATGGTATAAATAAACATCATTATACATTCATTTTGATAAAGTCAAATTTTAGAGGAAATAAGAAGTAAAAGAAGGTCGGATTTCAGAGGAGGATGAAGTCTTTTGGTGATGTGTTCTAAGGTATGTTATTTTCAGGTCATCTTACCATTTTTGCTATAACTTTTTTTCTAGAACGATTCAGATGGTGAAATCGCTATGGTA
>JZKD02S1605551.1:634813-682190 GCA_000966675.3 Picea glauca | reverse complement strand
TTGGGTGGAAGGAAGGGACAAGGATGGAGAGTTCAACTCTCTCTTGATATTGGAGGATTGTATCTTCCTCTTGGAGGTTTATCCCTCCCTTTACATTTGGAAGCTGTAGCTACCTCTGGAAGTCATTACTTCTCTTAAACAATAACTATTGATTATTTCTCATATATTGTGCATGGTGTATTGTGGTGTATTGGTGTAACTCTTATACTATTGTTCATTACTCATTGGATATAGTTGAATGGTTTAAGTATAATTTTAAAAATGTTTTAAATTGTACTTGATACTGATTCACCCGCCTCTCAGTATCAACATAAGGAAATATGTTAATGACCCAAAACCTAGAGGTGTCTCACAGGAGTGAAATTCTACCCCGTTATAGACCACCAAAATATCATTTTATGTGTCATGGTTTTCATTGAATAATGGTGATGCGTCATCCCACATTCTCACATAGCAGTGAGTGATCATTGTCCTCACCGCTAGTTGACCACTAAATTATGATAGGGTTTGTTGCCTAGAGAAAAATTTAAAAAGAAAGAAAGAAAGTAGAAGGTTGGTCCATAATTTTACCCGGGAAAGAGATCAAATTGTGATCGGAGGTGATATATATGGAAATCATTGGCCACCCACCTATTCCAACTCGCTCATCTTGGCAGTTTTTTAGTTTGACAATTTTTTTCCTAGTTTTTGGGTCCTGAACTTCGAGGACCGTTTTGACGCCCTAAACAATGTTTTTAGGGCTCGCCACAGTCAAAATATAAATGAAGTTAGGTTTTTACAACATAATGTGTATTCCTATGATAGACGTTTCCAATGGGCTATTGTGCGCCTAAAATGAAGATCATATGCAAAAGTTATGGCCCCGGTAAGTTGATGTACTAACTTACCCCAATGGGGCTCACATGAGTTTTGGCGCTTCATCTCCTAGGGTTAGGTTTTTGGATGTCTAGAATTTTTTCATTCATTTTTATTGTAAAAATTCTTTGAGATATTCATTGTAATCATGTTCTTGTTAATGAGCGTAGCCACCACATCTCTTCTCAGAGATAAGCTGCCACCATTATAGCAAGCTTGTTTCCGTCTTTATTTAACAGTGTCAGCATATTTCTTATTTAATAGAAGTCAAGTTTTACTATATCTCTGTTATTATTCACCATGTCTCCGTGTCAATATTATAAATATGTGTTTTTATTTCATTCTTCTCATAAATCTGGATCAGTGGTATCAAAGCAATTTGCTCCTTGTCATTTTTTAGTGCATGTCCCTGATGAGGTCAGGGTATAGAGAGTTGGGTCTCAAGCTTGTTTCTCTTGAGTAAAACTGCTCTCGCACGTCCAAGAAACCTTCCATGAAGGGAAAAAATAAAGACGAAAAGACATGAGATCGTTTCAAAATGTTGCTCGAGAAAGCCTTAGAGCAACAGAGGAACGAGATGATGGAAAACTTTGCACAAATCCTTCGACGCCCACTGACAAGTGACACATCTACTGGAAGCGAAGGCACCACCCCCTTTAATGTACATATCAATTTTGATATTCCTATATTTGAAGGTCAAATATATACGAATGCTGTAAATAAATGGTTAAACCTTCTAGAAGGGTATTTCTATGTCCACAACTTTTTGATAGAGAAAATATTGGTGGAGGACTTTCTGTGAGCAAAAGGAAATAGAGTGATCCACATTATTTGCAGTTGCACCCACTTGGGGTTCCTTTAGGGATTCTATTAAAGAACAATACTACCCTTTTGGAAGTTATCACAACCTGTATACAAAATGAACCACAATGTGGCAGGAAAGGGACGAAGCGGTGCCAGAGTTCATAAATATATTCCATACCTTGTGCACCAAGATGGGTATCGAATATTTTGAATGACATCTGGTGCTCAAGTATCACGGTGGTATTCATAGATACATACAGATATAAATGGATTTTCTAGACATCTTTTCCTTGGGTGCGACCTATCGGTATGCTCTCAAAATCGAGCAGAAGTTTAAACAAAAGACGCGACAGTTTGGGTCTGGGAACCCCTCACAACAGAAGTAGGGAAAGGGAAACCCCAACTCTCACAACAAAGAACAAAGCAAATATGGACAACCTCAGGAAAACCAGTCTAAGCTGGTAGTAGAGAAGTACAATGGAAAGACAAAGAAAGATACCGGGAAGTGGTGTGACTTCCATAAGAGCCCCTATCATAACATTGTTGATTGCTTCTCAAAGTAGTCGTTGGTGGCTGAGGTGAAAGCCTCTAAATCAGATGCGGGTTTTGATTATGAGTCGGAACTAAAAAATGAAAAAAAAAACATTAATGAAGAACTCAGTTCCAATGTTGCTACCACAAATATCCAGCCCAGTGAACCCGACGAGCTAGAGAAAGGCGAGATCCTCTTTCATTAACAGATGTGGGTGAAAGGCACCCCACTTCCCTTCATTGTTGATATAAGTAGTCAAAAGAAGCTCATCTCAGTAGAGGTCGTCAAGTGGCTAGCCCTGCCGACAACGACACACCCACAACCCTAAACCATCGGTTGGCTCTGCCAAGGAAGCGATCTTCGCGTCAGCCAACAGTGTCGTCTGTCATATGACATCAATCCCTTCAAAGATGAGGTATTGTGTGATGTTTCTCCCCTTGAAGTTTGTGATGTTCTTTTGGGCCAACCGTATTTATCGAAACACCACATTGTATATGAGTCTAGGACTCACAGTGTCATTATTACTTTGAATAGGAAATTGTATAGGATACCCGAGGTAGTCACACCTAGTGCTATTTCCTTTATCTCTGCCAAGCAATGAAAGAAGGTCATCTCTCAGACCAGAAAGTTTTTCTTCTTTGTGATTCTCTCTCAGAGTGAGTGAAAGATTATAGCCACATCTAGGGCCTTCTCATATGACCTCACCATGTAGCAGAAGAAAGTAGATAAGGTCGTGGAAGAATACAAAGGCATCTTCTCCTCACCCACTAGATTACCTCTACACTATCAGGTCAAGCATTCCATCGATCTAACCCCCGACACACTGCTACCCAATGGGCCAGTCTATCGCCGCTCTCTGTTAGAAAATGAGGAGATCAAGCGATAGATCCAAGAACTACTCCACAAGGGGCGTATCCGACCCAACTCACCACCTTGTGGAAGCCCAATTGTGCTGGTGCAGAAGAAATATGGGACTCAAAAACTCTGCATTGATAATCGGGTCCTAAATAAAACCACAGTCAGGAACCGATACCCGATTCCACGAATAGATGATCTCCTTGATCAACTCAAGGGGGGGAAATACTTCAATAAGATTGACCTGAAGTCTGGTTACCATCAAGTCCCAATAGAGAAGACAAAGGTATGGAAGACTACCTTTAAGTCAAAAGAAGGTATCTTTTAATGGTTTGTCATGCCCTTTGGTTTGACAAATTCTCCATCAACTTTCATGAGGATGATGGAAGATATATTTCATCCTTTCACCAATTATTTTGTAGTGGTGTATCTGGATGACATCCTCATCTACAACAAGACTTGGGTGGAACACTTGCAACATATTTAATAGGTTTTGTACACCCTGCGACAACACAAGCTATATGTCAACTTAGAAAAATGATCATTCAGCATGGACAGGGTCCAGTACCTAGGATACATTTTTGATGAGCATGGTGTGCATGTGGATCCAACCAAGATTCAGGTCATCCATAACTGGAAAACCCCAACCACACTCACTGAGCTTCAGAGCTTCTTAAGCCTTGCCAATTTCTATCGTAGGTTTGTGTTGGGATTCTCCCATATTGCATGGGCCCTCAGCCAAGTAACCATGGGTGGTGGTAAGGAAATTTATGTGTGGAGCCTGCCGCAACAACAAGCGTTCGATGATTTGAAGCAACGCTTGTGCTCAACCCCAGTGCTTTCATTACCTGACTTGCAAAAACCCTTTGAGATCGAGACAAATGCCTCAAATTATATTGTGGGCACAATTCTCACTCAGCATGCCCACCCGTGGCCTATCATAGTGAGACAATATTAGTTGTCCTCTGTAAGTACCCTACTTATGACAAATAAATGTACTCCATTGTTCAATCCTTCCTCCAATGGGGGAATTACATTCTCGGGAAGGAGACAATCATCCACACTGATCATAAGTCATTGCAGTTCATGCAGACAAAAGGAAAATTGCATAATGACTGTCATCAAAGGTGGTCCATATACTTGCAATAGTTCCAACTCAACATCAAGTATAAGATAGTAAGTACGAACCGAGTCGTTAATTGCCTTAGTTGATCTCCAGCCGTGGCACTCTCCACGGTTCTAGACTCGTGCAACCACGAGACCTCCAGATGACCCCACCTCTATGAGAAAGATCATGACTTTGCCACCACCTACTAGATTTTTGGTGCAAACACAACTGTCACTAATTTCCATCTTCAGTACAAGATGTTGTGCTATTTTGACCATCTCTGTGTTACCTGAAGCAAGCAAACAAAGCTGATCTAGGAATCCCACTACAGTCGGGTGGTAGGACACTTCTACGTTTAAAAGACAGTGGCAATGTTGCCACAATATTTCTACTGGCCAAAACTTCAACAAGTATAACAAATCTTGCATTGCTTGTGTTATTTCCAAACCGACCACTAAGAAACAAGGCTTGTACACCCCTCTTCCTACTCCTGATAGGCCTTGGAAATCCATCTCCATGGACTACATGTCCAACCTTCTGTCCACCCAATGAGAAAATGACTGTGTTTTTGTGGTTGTTGATTGTTTTTTCAAGATGACAAAACTGGTCGCCTGTAAGAAGAGCATTACAATAGAGGCCATTGCCAAGCTCTTCTTTGAATGAGTGTGGGTACACTTTTGGATCCTACAAACCATTATCTCAGATCGGGACAACCAGTTCCTCAACACATTCTGGTTGAGCCTTTGGTCACTGCTAGACACCAAGCTCACCAAATCCACTTCCTTCCACCCCCAAACAAATGGCCAAACCGAGGTTGTCAACCAGATGATCGTACATATCCCGCTCATGTACAATTTCAAGCGCCCCAGCACATGGGATAAGTCTCCCCTATGTTCAACACAACTACAACCAAACAATCCATAGATCAACCGACCAAAACCCTTTTTAGGTGGGATTGAGATTTCAACCATTGTGTCCCATGGATGTGTTATAAAAATAGGATCACAAAGAAATAAAATAAAACAAATGCGAAAATAAAACACAAAAGATACACAATACAATAGAGACACAAATATACACGGCTCACCCAGTGTGGGCTACGTCCACCAGAGAAATTTCCAGGTCCTTCCTTTTTATTATCCAGCAAAATGAAGGGATATAACCTACAACATACCTGAGCTATAACTTCCTCTTATTTCTCTCAGAGTCTCCTCTCTCATAATACAATATTCACCATAATACACAACCACAATAAAATTCCCTCATAAAAGAGGATTTCCTTAAAGCGCAAAAACCCCTAACATAATCTCTATCGTCAGATCTATGATTTAATGATGAACGGTCAAGATTGGCTATGAAATTACAATATACATTTACAAGGCAATTTTTCCTTCGGGCAACGTTGGCCCCCAGACCCCCCATCTAGGGGGATGAGCCTCTCAGACCTTGAAGGGGGGGAAAGATCCCCCTACAACACCCCCCCCTATCCGCCCCCCCTCCTCCATGGAGGGGTTTATAGTCTTCGAGGTTGTATAGTATTCATGGTGTATAAACACGATTGGATACAAAGACCTGTGAATTATGAAGATAATTAGGATCCACAACCAACAAGATATTCCACTACCCCTTGCAGCCACCTAGGCTGACTCGTCACATGATCCAATTGAAGCTGACAAAGCCACCCAATTCGTTGAGTGAATCTAACACATACGCCAATAGGTTCATGACATTTTACATAAGTCAAATGCCAAGTACAAGAAGTGACGTGATCAACACCGGGTGTCACATAAGTTTTATGTGGGAGACAAAGTTTGGTTGCACTTGCAGAAAGAACGCCTTACAAGGACCCATCAAAAGTTTCTTCCACTCCGTTATGGACCTTACACTATCACCAAGGATGTGGGTGATAATGATTTTGAGCTCAAAATTCCGCCCTTCCTTGGCTTACACCCAGTGTTCAATGTGGATCTCCTTTGACCATATTTTCCACCATTATTAGACACCTCAGAGATAGAAGAACAATTGACACCAACATAGCTCAATCCCAAATGCATGGAATAGGCATCCACTGATCATATCGTGGACACACAGGTCAAGGGCACTCACCGACAGAGGACCCAACTTTATTGGGTTATCAAATGAGAGCAACTCCTGCACCAAGGAAAGTGGCTTAGTCGGGGCCAAATTCAATAGAAATTTCCTCATTTGATGGGGGAACTCAACGCAATGGAGACCATTGCTTTCTAAGGGGTGAGGATTGATCCATATGGATATCGGTGGCCACCCACCTATTCCAAATGGCTCATCTTTGCAGTTTTTCAGTTTGGCAGTGTTTTTCCTAGTTTTCGGGTCTTGAACTTTTTGGGCCGTTTTGAGGCCCTAAACAACGTTTTTAAGGCTCTCCATAGGAAATCTACAAAAAATATAATATTTTGAAGGCACAATGAGTATTCCTCGAATATACCTTTCCAACAGGTTATCGTGCACCTAAAATAGAGATCGTATGCAAAAGTTACGACCCCAGGAAGTTGATGTACTAACTTAGCCCAACGGGGCCCACATGACTTTTTGTGCTTCATCTCCTAGGGTTAGGTTTTTGGATGTATAGGGTTTTTTCATTCATGTTTATTGTAAAAAGGATTTCAGAGCCTCATTGTAATCATCTTCTTGCGAATGAACGTAGCCGTCACATCTCTTCTCAGAGATAAGCTGCCACCATTCTAGCAAGTTTGTTTCAATCTGCATTTTACAGTTTCAACATATTTCTTATTTAATAAAAGTCAAGTTTTACTGTATCTATGTTATTATTCACCGTGTCTCTGTGTTAATATTATAAATATGTGTTTTCATTTCGTTTCGCTCATAAATTTGGACGAGGAGGTAGTATCTAGTCTCATGTATGAGATTAAGGCTAGAAGCCACTTGAAAGCACATGACCCCACTGATGTAGCCTTAGGAATGATATTACATAGACAATGACTTTATTTCATATATTATTTACTTTTAAATTGTGTTTTTGGTCGTGGAGTAAGACCTAAAACTACTTATGATTAACTACGTGCTCATCTTCTTAAGAGGTAAGGGAAAATGTTAATGGCCCAAGACCCAAAGACATCTAGCAAGAGTGAACTTTTCTCCCTTAGGGACCACTATCAAGTCATTTCTTTTCCTTGAATACTGTTAATGAGTTAGCGCACATTGGTGAATAGTAGCCAATGATCTCTTGTTTGTTTACTAGCGCACATTGACAAATAATAGGCATGTATATTTATAACTATAGTTAATAATAATAACTATCCTCAATATCAATTTACAACTAAGTTAAAACATCCTTTACTACCTTTTAAAAAATAAACTATAATATTTTTTTCTTGTTTCATAAAAAATATATATATTAGGTAAAACTATGATTAGGTACTTAATGTACAAGAACAAGATAAGCAACATGGATAACAAGATGCTTCCCAAAATTATTTCAGACTCTAGCTAAAATCACCAATGACTGAAGCCGAGATGGCATAATGATGCCAAAGTCTTGGCTAAATTATTGAGAAATAAAATAAGAAATAAATTAGAGGATAAAAGAAAATTAATATATTATAAGGTGGTTAACCCTAACCTTGAAGATCAAAAGTATCTCTATGTTTTGATTAGTGTATAGAAGAACATCAATATTGTTAAAATAGGAAGTACATAGTGAAATTGGGGGTTGGACAATTCCCAAAACACCATGGCAACAAATAATATGTCACCTTTGTGACACCAAGAGGGTCGAAGATGAAAAACACTTTCTCCTAGAATATAGTGCATATACCCAAATTAGATCCCAATTTCCAAATATTCTTCACAACAATGATCTTCTTAACTTTCTAAGTTATCAAACCTTTAATGATCTTGGTACCCTTATCTTAATCCTTTTCAAGTATCTAAATAACATTTAAAAAAATCCATATAATCTCTTACTTTTTTTTCTCAAATAAACCAATTTTGATCTCAATAAAAATTAACTATCTTCTTTATCATCATCATCATATATATATACTAACACAACCCCAAACTGATGAAAAATATGAAAAGTTTGGAATTAAATTTGTTAATCATTTGAACTTGACAATTAAATAATTACATGATTTTTTAATCATATTAAGTAAATATTAAAAAGTAAACAACTTAATGAAACCTCTTCTACATAACATCATCATTACATAATTAATGCTCCTACTTTTCTGGCAATGAACACGCTGTGATAAAATGAACCGAGGAATATCCATCTAATTATATTTAATATATGCTTAATTTAAATTTAGTGTGAAACATATCTTTGTGGATATGATGACGTCCCTTTACCTTTGCCATGATGTACGCGGGAGCGGGTCATAAGCGTTTGGCGCTATCTTTTCAATTGACGGAGAAAATAGACACGGATTGGTTGGTCCCTACGGGTACGGTTCAGCCGGCCAACCCAAACAACTAATAGATAACGAAGCACTTCCACGGCTATATATATCCAGTCGTATATACCAAGATTATCTAACGGCGGTGTATATTGTTCGTTGTTGGATATATCTCGGCATATATACCAAGGTTATCAAAAATGTATATATACCTAGCCGCACTTCCACTAGCAGAGAGTGCAATTCAACAGCGGAGGCGGCCCTCCTTTGCCCATCTGCGAACCCTAACTATCCATAGCCGTCGGCGCTGGAGTATGGAAAAAATGAAAAAAAAAATTGAAAGCAGAAAGGTGGTGTGCCATTTCCTTTGTAATTAATAGGAAATGGCATACCACCTTTCTGCTTTCAATTCAGTTCTTCATTGGCTAACTTACTTTTAAAAAACATCTAACTATTCTATGTTTTTTTCATTTTAGTGTTCCTATTCTTTTATTCTTATTCTTTTATGCTTACAGCAACAGTTTTAAGAGAATTGTAATTTCTTTTGCTCTTGGTTTTAGGTTGTGGATAATCCTTTCTATTTTAATGTTGTAAAACTATATGAAATGTTTAAATAATCATATTCCAAAACCAAAATAACTTAGAAAATGAAAAGGAGACCAGCTCGTCACATACGCTTGGCTTGGGAGCCTAAGCAATGCCATTCAATTCATATTAATCAGTGATGAATATAAAGAAATACATCAAGTAAGGAGTTAGAATAAACTCTTAGAAAATAAGATCTAAGTTTTAAATACAAACACAATTGCCTAACTAATAAATTCTCCATTATTTTTTCAATAAAATAAAACAAATACTAATAAAAATTTAAACCTTTAAAACACAAATATAAAAATAATTTCATTGAATTTTGCAAAGCAAACCATGCATGTTGTTTTTTTTTTATGGATTTTGCAACTCACAAACTTCAATGTGTCACTCTTTATTACCTATGTCCAAACACATACGAGACTGTACTTACATTGCTTCTACTGTTAGTGTGACAGAGTGCTAAAGTAGGCATTTCATTGTGATTTTTATTTAAAAGACGTCCTATATTCAAACAGAAAACATGGTTTATAATTTCAAATAAAAATTATGAACACCCAAAATTGGTTGAGAGGCAAAAGGTCATTACCGAGTTAAAAAATCCCTGTAATGAGATTTCCCAACTTGGCGTGCCCATCAATCTTACACTCTAGTTGTTTCTTATGAAAAATGAAAGAAGAAATTCATACGTAACTACATGTGACAAAACCATAGACTAATCAGATTGCTCGGTGGCGTGCTCATCAAGCTCACTCTTCACTTTCCACTTAATTAATTTTGATATTTGTTTATGATGGACAACCAAGGAAGACAGATGAAATCCATACGTAACACAAATCGAAAACTGACAAAACCATAAAATTGAATAAAATATATTTTTAATTGTATAGGAGTTCTACTGAACAAACTATGGGTGTTTGGCTAATTCTTTTATTTTTTGAATTTTTTGGTCAGAATCAGGTCAAATAAATTTGAATAAAATCACTATTTTCTGTTGTTTAAATTGTATTTCTAAATGCATAAATGGATTCAGTTTATTGAAAAATTCTTAAAACATTTTAATTATACAAACTTAACCACTCAAATCTGCAAATCCAACCATTTATAACCAAATTTTAGACAAAATCAAATAAAAAAAATTACAAAAAAACATAAAACAAAAACATAAAACGTTTAAACTAATGCCAAGTATTGTTCCAAGTCACTCATCTGTTGTACTGCTATATTACTCTTATTATTTTGAAGTTAACATATGCACGTATTATTATTTTTTTTACTAACATATGCACTTATTATTAGTAAAGCTTTGTGAAATATATCGGGAATCATTTGAAGGTGACGTTTCATATAAAGAAAGAGACAGAAAATACATGTTGGGCATGACATTGTTGTTATACGTGAGTAGTTGAACACAGGTGGTCAAGATTTGACGGGGACCGATTCCCGGTGAGACAACAACTCGGCGATAACAAACACTCTTCTTCATATTTAGCTTCGTGCCATGTCATCGACTTTCTAGATGTGACACTGCCATTACTAAATGCGACCCTCCCACCTGTGCAAGCTATCCTACGTGGCAGTTTGCGTCCCAAGAATGAGAAGCTACGTGACAGGAGGCTCTTGGTGGTTCGATTTCTCATGTAATTCTTGACCGCTTCCAGGCCAGCTCTAACTATCTTTGGCGGTGGTATGATAATCGGGTTCCCCTCTAGATTTAGTCGTTTCAACAGCACCAGATCTCCAATCAGATCGGGAAGGCTTTTAATCTGGTTATAACTCACGTCTAATTCAACGAGCTCAGTCAGCCCACAGATCGAATCCGGCAGTGCTTTGAAGTTGTCACAATTGTAACTAACGTTAAGAATTTGAAGGCTTACAAGTCTTTCAATATCTTCAGGCAGATATCTAAGGTTGTTCTTGTGGACGTCCAGAACACGGAGAGACATCAGGTGGGAGATGGAGGAAGGGAGATTAGAAAGCTCGTTGGAATGAACAGAGAGCTTGCGGAGGTTAAGCAGTTCGAATCCCAGAGCATCAGGCAGCTGCTGTAGCTTGTTGAAATCCGCAATCAGCTCTTCCAGCGAACTGATAAATTTGATTTGTAATACGTTAGCTCTAAAATCATACAATTAATCAAACCTAACAGAAATTCGATGTTCTTTCAAGAAATCAAGGGTTCGAATAAGATTTTTACCGGCAATTTTGAACGCATTCTGGCAATTCGTCAAAGAAGTTTCCAGAAATATTGAGGATTTTGAGATTCGAGAGCCGGCCCATGGAATGCGGTAGCGATGTCAGCTGGTTCGAATGGATATCCAGATTTTTCAAATTCACTAGACTCGTCACGGATTCGGGCAGACACTGCATGAAATTGATCAAGTTATTAGCAAAATCACAAACGTTTTATATTTTCCTGCTGCCAACCGTATGCAATGCTGAATTTACCTTGATATCGTTTTTAGAAAGGTCGAGTTTGGCAATGGCCGAGAGCCTCTGTGCGGAGTCTGGGACGTCAAAGAGTATAAGCGCTCTTAATTCCTGCAGAATCTCTTTAAGGTCTAGTTTCATATTTCCCTCAAAATGAGATTCGATTCTCGAGATTTGATAGAGCTCCTCGAGCTGTATAACGGATATGTGCGGAGCCTTTTCTGCTTCTGCAATTCTCTTTGCCTCGGCCTCCAATGCAGCCTGCAGCATTAAATCGTCCTCTCAGACACAAAACCAAGAGACATTTCATTAATACTAGAGATAAGTAAAAATATAATTCGCAAAAGGAAGAAATGATTCTGAGCTGAGTCGACCTTGGCAGCCTGGCAGCGCGTGACATCAATATCAGGGGGATTGGTGATTGCTGCGATGGCTTCCACTTTCCATCTCAATTCCGACTCAATGCGGAATATGGCCTTCCGCGACTCTTTTACGTGAACGGGACTCGGCCGAGTTCCGAGGTTTCCCTCTTCTGGCGACGCCATTTTCGTGGCCTCGCCCCAATTCAATTCAGAGCGTGAAGATTCGAGTCTTATAGTTACAGTCTCCTATGGCGGTGCCTTGGCCATTCTCCCATGGCGGTGCCTTGACCATTCCAAACTAAAGTTGAGCGTCTATTTTCATGGCCCTCTCGGTGACGCAATTGAAAAGATAACTTAATTGTGGGGCTTTTCAGAGTATCTCCTTACCTACTCCATTTTATTATAATCTGCAGACCTAATATTCGCCAAAACCATAAACAAAATTCACAAAAATATCTCCGTCGTCGGAGAATTAGTGAACACCCTCCGCCAAGATGGAGGAAGGTAGGCAGATCAGTGCGTTGATGAAGAATAGACAAAGTATGTTTATATAAAATAAATAAAAAATTACAGTTTAATAGCTCAGGTAGTTGAATTGGTTGAAGGTTATATGGTTGGATATTTGGTTAATTCTCACTTCAGTTTAACATTTTGAATTTTATATATATATATAAAAGTTAATTGTTTGTTTTAAGTTTTGTTTTTTGGGATATTTTTTGTTTAATTTTTCCTGAAATTGGATGAGAAATTGTGGGATCTACAAATTTGAGTGGCTAATTTTGTATAATTTGAATGTCCTAAAAGTTTTTTTAGAAGGCTGAATTCATATCTTATAAATGCAATTTAAAAAACAGAAAATTGTGGTTTCTTGTAAATTTATGATTAAGGTTAAACTAGTGTAGGAGAACATCTTCAAACATCATAAAAATAACATTTTAAAGAAATCCAAATAATTTCTTACTTTTCTTAAAATCCCATAAACTACTTCTCATTATCATAATCATCTTTTAATCATCATAAAAAAAAAATTAAACCTATTATTTTTATCTCCTCTCATTATCATAATCATCTTTTAATGATAAACAAAAAGTTTAAACTTATTATTTTGATCTCCTGAATTAAGTTTATCTTGAAACTTGGCTGGTGAAGGCCAAAGGTTTAGGTTGGTCTAGAAAATGAAACCCTAATCACTCATACTTGGCAATCAACTAGCCACCATAGTAAATTTTAAATATGATTAAGTAAAAGTAAAAAAATAAACATGTAAACTGATGTCTTTATAATAGTGAGGAAATTAGTGGTTGAAATCACAACCATTGATTTATTGGGACTACTAAGAATATTCCATCAATATTTATTCTTGTCCATACAAAACTGATTAAACACTAAAAACTTATTAAATGTGCCCATGATCAATAGATGTACGAGTAATTACTGATTAAATAGTAAAATTAGTTGTCTCTGTGATTATCACGGATCAAGTAATGGAACTAGCTGTATCTATAGATATTGTAAAACAGCCGGTCAATTTCTTAAAAAATAAAAAAAAATTAATTAAAAAAACGTGTAACCTTCCGGTATAAGTATATGCATGAAAAATGTGGTTTTCTACCACTTGACCCATGCCCAGCATAACTATCGCTGAGAACAGCATTGAAAACAACAAGGAGAAGGGCCCATCCCGTTGAAGACAAATATCAATCCTATTGACCAGCAATATGTTAAATGCATAGGTACCGTATGCTAATTCTGGAATAGTATTTATATTCGAACAAAATCAATATGATAAAAAGGGAAATACTGATTGGAAAAATAGGCCACAGAAGTAAAAAAATTTACAATAGAAAATTTCTCATAGCATCTTGGTTCTCTTTTATGTACAGCCTACGAACAACATAATTTTTCAGGTTTTCTGTAAAAAAAAAAAAAAAAACAATTTACAAGTTTTACGTAACTTTTAGCTTAAAACAAATTACAACTTGAAATTTACATTAAGATTTAATCAGCCAAACGATTCTAACGAACAATTCGGTCGAATCGAATCCTTGACTGAATGTCGATAAGGAGAAGGTCAATTTGGAAAGCATACCACAAGTCAAGGTTTTAACAGAAGTACAATAGGGTTGAAAATAACACCACAATGATATGATGGTTCAAGGTTTTAATCGAAGTATAATAGCGTTGAATAACACTACAATGATATGATGGTTTATTTAATGAGTAGTGTTAGGTAGCGTAAGCAAAACAAAGCATTCATCAATAAACAAGTAAAATAGAGCATTATCAACAAACAAGATTAAATCGAGAACATCAATCATACAATTGATAGAATGATTTATGTGGAAACTCAATACATGAAAAAATCATGGGCAATGATAAAAAATATTCTTGTTATTCAAGGGAGAATTACAATAGCCAACCGAGGCATACAACTATCCTCTCCTCTCATATTGCGTCTTGCTCTCACACACTCACTACACATTGCCTTGCACCTCTATGGGTATGTAAACAATTAAACTAACTTATTATAATTAGATACACTAGTTACACAATCTTTTCACAAAAGAGTACATCAATGCACATTCCTAATATAGTTGCATGCATGTGCATTCCAACAATCTCCACCTTGACAACAATTTGCTTGATATATCATGCCCTTAATTAATTCATCACCTTTCTTGCAAGCCAAGAGAAGCCAAACACCATCACAACTCTACAACTTCTCTAACAATACTGTTACGTGAACCTATCTACCTGATTTGCTCCGGTATGGACCCTTCTGCCTCCATCAGTAACAAGTCTAATAAACCGATGCACTTGTCCAAATCTCATGAATCATAACCACAAACTAAATCACTGCAACTATTGTAGGTGATACTTGTGCTTCTGTGTTTGAAGCACCCATTTCCATGCTCTTCACCTAGTTTTTCCATGTGTCTACTGATAACCCCAACCGCATCTGAAATGCTGACTATTTCCCATCACAATCATCAAACTTCCTACTAGCATATAATACTTGAGACATATAACCCTTTTCTTCTTCATCAGTTAGGGCATAAACCTGAAGAGAACTTACAATGGAAAGCCAAAGGGATTTTATCGATTTCACATTACTCATACCGAATTTTGTGAGTATCTTCACCACATACTTTTGTTGTGATAACCAAGCTTGCCATATTTCTTGTATTTTTGTATTTCCATGCCCAAGATTTATTTTTCTGCTCTGATATCCTTCATAACAATGTCCTAACCAACTGAGCCAACCTATTGATCTCAAACATGCTTGTGTTTGCTACAAGCATAACATATAACACCAAGATAATGAATATACCATAAACACAATGGTTATACTCACTTCTTGTAAAATTTGACTTACTATGAAGGAATCAAACATATTGTATCATTTTCCTAGCATGCTTCAGTCCATTCTTTTGTTACAATTCTGAACTAACCGTTCTGGTTGTTCTAAATACACCCCCGTATCCAAAAAACTCCATGTAAAACAATTTCAACATCTAGATGTACTAACACAACCAGTGTTAACAAAACATGAATATAAAAAAGCTTTTAACAACTGGTGAGAAACTTTCATGGAAATCAATACCTTCCAAATACCTTTTTTCTACCATCCATACTTTGAACCTTTCATCTTTTACTATGTTTGATTTTATAAAAGGAGATTCATCAAACAATGCATCTCTGTCCATGAAGATTCTGTGGGTAGTAAGATCCCACCATCTACACCCCTTAACATCATCACCATATCAAAGATCCATCTGTTTGATATGGGTCCTACTTAGAAAGCTAATAAAAAACCATAAGCATCACAACTGAATAATTTCACATTTGAGTAATTACTAGATGACCAGTTCATACCTCTTCCTGAATAATCCAATCTTTTGCAATCGATGGTGACCAAGTTACTAGATAGCTCAAACGCTTTTGTCCACAACTATTGCTGCAACTTGGCATTATTGAACATGCCTATTCGATCCCAGCTTCCATGCAATACTTTCCAAGTTCCATGGATATGAACCTACCTTCATCATATATTCTCAAGCATGTGATTGACCTGCTAACACATCAACCTTTCTACAGAGCCACATTTCTAACCTGGACACATTGCTTCACCTCAAAATTCGCATTCGAACAACTTTGACCAAATCCGACCAAACCAGCCAAGTAATCCTTCACCTCTTACCTCCATGCTCATTTACAATGGTGTTCACCAAGCCTTTTATATGCTTCATTACATGCAATCCACGAACACAATACCACAAGATATCTAAAAAACATGGACCCAAAAAACCACATGCTTTGACCTAAAAAACTAGATTTAACTCATTAACTCTTTCACCAAGTCAAGGTTAACCCAACATACATTCCCCCCCATATATTCAATGTACCTAAATCTATGTCTAGACTTTTCATAGGTGACCTAATAAACTAGGGGTACACATGCCTATCGAGGTCTTACAGACATATGCCCATTTACATTCAATCAATAATTTTTACAACTCCAAAGTAAATACATTTTTTTTTATATTATTTCATAGTGACTCAACCATCACTGCCCTACATCTTCTATGTGAACACAGGTGGTGAAACACAATAGATAGACAAAAATTCATCAACTATACCTATAGCTGAATTTGTTTCTTTTATGGAATCCTCTTTGGATGCTTGTTGTCTTTTCCAACAATCCTTCTTGAGATGCCTAGATTTGCCATAGAACCAATATTTTTCCTTACCCTTATTGTCTTTTGACTTAGACCTGACTGTACCTTTATGATCTTTCCCTCCTTTTGTAGATTGACCTTTGACCACCATTGTTTCTTTTGTTGAGATTTCCTTACTGGATCTTCTACTCATTTCCTCAGACAACGAAGCTCCCACAACAATGTCATAATCAATGGTATATGTTGAGCTAAACCACATAGTTGTGACCAGATGATCCCAAGACTCGAGAAATGAACACAGTAGTGTAAATGCCTTGTCCTCATCTTCGTACTTTACTTCCATACTAGATAATTGACAAATCAAAGTATTGAAAACATTCAAGTGATCAACAATTTTCATAACTTCTTTCGTCTACAAGAGGTACAACTGCCTCTTCAAGAAGATTCTAATTGTTAAGGACTTTTTCATATATAGACTCTCAAGTCTGTTCCACAAACTTGTTGTTGTCTCTTCTTCAACGATGTTAAACAACACTTCATTTGATAGACACAAACGAATGGTACAGAGGGCTCTCAGATCCAAATCTTCACAGTCCTCGTCTTCCATGCTTGTCGGTTTCTTTGTCTTTCCAGGAAATGATTTTTGCAATCCTTGTTGCACAAGAACATCTTGCATCTTGAGCTTCCATAGCGCAAATCTATTCTTATTTCTTAATTTCTCCACCTCAAACTTACAACTCTGCACTTTCTCCATTAGCAAAAAAAAACGCCCAAACCACTGCTTATAAAACCAAACCCTTTATATGGAGAAATAACCTTATAGTTAAAGATTGAACCCAAAACTAATAGCGAAAAGGTTTTTAAAAATATTTAATAAATATTTTATACCTTAATAAAACCTTTTACCCAAAACCACAAAACTTCAACTCTTAAACAAATAATATTTAATACATATCCTCCATAATAAGACCAGAGCATTAAAAAATGGCTCAAATATTATGAGGAATAAAGTATCCTCTAACTCAGCCTTTTATCATTAAAAAACTCATGACCATGTCTTAAGGCTCACGACCATGTCATGCATAATAATAAAATTAACCTTTCAAACTTTAGTTTATACCATGAACTTCATGCCATGTCAAAAAAAAAATAATTCATCATTTTTAGATCAACGTTCATGTGGTGCTTGAATGGGAGTGCTAATTTTTAGAGATCGACGCTCCTTGAGTGTGGATGGGGGAGCACCAATTTTTCAATGCTCTATGGTGCAAAAACCAAGTGCGTTGATTTAGGATTTTTTCCTATTTCTGAAGTGTGAGAGCGCCGACGTGCCTCTAACACTGCCTAGGGAGCGTTGGGGACCTGAAACTTAGTCAATCGCACCCTCTGGTTCTCAAAAAGTGTTTGGGATTTTTAGTACTTCGGTCTACTTGTCCTTACGTGCCAAAAACACATCCAAATTGTCTTGCGCTCATAAGAGACCTGCACACAATTCACCGTGGCTCACTTGCGACACCTACTCAACCTACTCTCATACCACTTGTTAGGAAGTGAAAGAAAAACATAGCATAATAACCAAAGCATCAACAAACAAGATTAAACCAAGAAAATCAATCACACAATTGACATAGTGAATTATGTGGAAACCCAATACGGGAAAAAACCACGGGAAATGATAATCGGTATTCTTATTATTCAAGAGATAATTACAATAGCCAACCCAGACATACAACCATCCACTGCTCTCATACACACAAAACCTCACTATTGTGTCTTGCTCTCACACACTCACTACACATTGCATTGCACCTCTATGGGTATGCTCGTATATATATATCATCTCTCGAACAATTAGACTAATTGATTATAATTAGATCCACTAGTCATGCAATTTGTTCACAAAAGAGTGCATGCATGCACATTCCTAATATAGATACATGCATGTGCAAGTGAACGCATGGGAAATTCATTGGCATGTTTCCAACATGCAGAGCACTAACCATTTAACTATATATAATCGATAGTCAACATCCCCAAGAAATTGATTTTGTGGAATTAAGAAAAGATATTAAGAAACAATATCTCAGGATTAAAACATTATTATCAAAGAAAAAAAAAGACTATGGGAAAAAACTAAAACCTGAGAATGCTTTATCTATGATATCTATTGTGTGAAAGGCCCCACGTAACAGTAATGTGAGAGGAATTGAGAATGCTTGATCTATTATATCTACTTGAGATTGCCCTTATAATGTGAGAGGACAACAACAAGAGACTCGAGGAGGAAATACCACGCCCACCTCCAAATTTTATTTTTGCCAAAATTTGGAGGAGAGAGACCACCACAAGAAAGAGGTCTTGGAGCACTTGTGCACCACTGAGCTAACAAATAGATCCACGTCCACAAATTATGATTTTGATCTCCATGTCCACTTCCACAAATTCATATTTTGATCGAGTCTTTGTGAGGAAAAAAAAACACATCTACAATTAGTAATTTAAAGATGTAACAATGATTTTCGATCTGATCTGATTCAGATCTTAAACATCTGATCTTTATCTTGATTGAGACAAATTAGAACGAGTTTACATAGATTGTTTTAATACCATGAAGTTATTCAAAAAACAATGAAAGAAAAAACGTAACAAGATTCTAATAGCAAAGAAACCAACACTAAACAGAGAATAACAATCACACAATATGGGAAAAAAACATGGGGCAATGATAATCAATATTCTTATTATTCAAGGGAGAATTACAATAGCCAAATCACAGGCATACAACCATCCTCTCCTCTCATACACACAATCACCTCAATATGGTGTCTTGCTCTCACACACTCAATCACACATTGCAATCTCACCTCTATGGATATGTTCGTATATATAACATCTCTCAAACAGTTAGGAGAAATGATTATAATTAGATCCATCAGTTTCACAAATTGTTAACAGAAGAGTGCATGCATGCACATCTAAATATAGTTGGATGCATCTGCATGTGACCGCATGGGAATTTCGTTGGAATGTTTCCAACAATCTCCACCTTGACAACAATTTAATTGATATATCATGCCTTTAATTAATTCATCACCTTTTCTGCAACCCAAGAGAAGCCAAACACCATCACATCTCCACAACTTCTCTAACAATACTGTTACATGAATATTTATGCACGATTCACTCCAATATGTACCATTTTCCCTCCATTATTAACTTGTCTAATAAACCGATACACTTGTCCATTTTGATACGCTGGACTGTTAGTCAAATGCACAACACTTTGACCACCACGAAACATCACATCCTGTCCCTGTCCAAACTTACCCAATAGATCCTTGCATTATTGCAAGGCATAACCTGAGGTAGGTCTCCTCTTATCCAAATCTCATGAATAATAACCATAGACTAAATCATTGCAACCGCTATGGGTGATACTTGTGCCTCTGTGTTTGAAGCGCCCATTTCCATGCTCTTCACTTGTTTTTTCCATGTGTCTACTGACAATGCCAACTACATGTGAAATGCTGACAATTTCCCATCACAATCATCAAAATTCCTACTAGCATATAATACTTGAGACATATAACCCTTTTATTCTTCATCAGTTAGGACAAAAACCTGAAGAAAAATTACAATGCAAAGCCAAAGGGATTTACCAGTTTCACATTATTCATACCGAATTTCCTGAGTATCTTTACCATATACTTCTGTTGTGATAACCAAGCTTACAATATTTCCTATCTCTGTGTATTTCCATGCCGAAGGTTTATTTTTTTGCTCCGAAATCCTTCATAACAATTGTCCTAACCAACTGAGCCAACTTGTTGATCTCAATCATTCTTGTGATTGCAACAAGCATAACATTTAACACGAAGATAATAAATATACCACAAACACAATGATTATACTCACTTCTTGTAAAATTTGGCTCACCATGAAGGAATTAAACATTTTGTACCATTTTCCTAGCATGCTTCAGGCCATACAATGATTCTTGAGTTTGCAAACAAATATTTTGTTGCAATTCTGAACTAACTGTGCTGGTTGTTCCAAATACATCCCCTTATCCAAAAAACTCCATGTAAAACAATTTTAACATCTAGTTGTATTAAGACAACTAGTGCTAACACAACATGAATATAAACAAGCTTTTAATAAATGGTGAGAAACTTTCATGGAAATCAATACCTTCCAAATACCCTTCTACTACCAGTCATGCTTTGAACCTTTCATATTTTACTATGTTTGATTTTATAAAAGGAGATTCATCAAACACAACATCTCTGTCCATGATGGTTTTGTGGGAAGTAGGATCCCACATTTTGCGTTCCTTAACATCATCACCATATCAAAGATCTACCTGCTTGATCTGGCTCCTACTTAGAATGTTGATAAAAAACATAAGCATCACAACCGAATAATTTCACATTTGAGTAATCACCAGATGACCTGTTCATACCTCTTCCAAAATATTCCTATCTTTTGCAACCGATGGTGACCGAGTTACCAGATAGCACAACCGCTTATGTCCACAACTATTGATGCAACTTGGCATTATTGAAAATGCCTATTCGATCCCAACTTCCTTGCAATACTTTCCAAGTTCCATGGATATGAACCTACCTTCATCATATATTCTCAAACACTTGATTGACCTACCAACACATCAACCTTTCTACAAACCCACCTTTCTAACTTGGACACACTGCTGCACCTCGAACTTTGCATTCGAACAACTTTGACCAAATCCGGCCAAGCCAACCCAAGTGAACCTTTGTCGCTCACCTCCGGGGACTTCACACTGGAGTCTCAGTGTTCCACCTTAACATGAACATTCCCTTGACCAAATCTGGCCAAGCCGGCCAAGTAGGCCTTCACCGCTTACCTCCAAGCCCATTTACAATGGAGTTCACCAAGCCTTTTATAGGCTTCATTACATGCAATCCATGGACACAATACCATGGGATACCCAATAAACATGGACATGAAAAACCACCTCTTTGACCTAAATACCATATTTAACGCATTAACTCTTCCACTAAATCAATGTTAATCTAACACACATGCCCCCCCACATATTCAATCTACCTAAATCTATGTCTATAATTTTCATAGGTGACATGATGATCCATGATATTTTCATCTAGTGATTTATAAAGAATTGCATTAAATGAGAATAAATTAAAATGCACCATTGAAGAAGGAAAAACTCAAAATTGAAGATATATAAGAATCAAAGATGAACACAAAAACTTGATAACAGAGTTCGTCCCTGGTGGAATATGTCTCTGGGTCCTGCTCTCAAATGGGTAGGATCTTTCATTAACTCAACAAAATAATTTGAAAAATACATAAGTATACCTCATTTTGAAATCAAGATGCAGAAATAATGCTCAGATAAGAAAACATACAACACCATTGAATTCGTGACGTCGAATTACCCATAAATGACTGTCTCCATGCCTCAATCGACTCTAGCATTCTCAGGCCCAAGAATAAATTCATCTCAATTTTTGTGCCCTCTGCAACCTACATTAATGACTAGATTTCATCATTTTTCGTGCCCAAATGGTCGTACGGTAGATGTGCCTCCCCCTTGGTGGCTGGGCGGATGCAACATTTAATAATTTTTTGGGGCGTTGGATACAATGTGTGGCCCACGACCTCTTGGTTAGGGCAGATATGTTAAGGCGCATGTGTGGGAGGAGGTCCTGGGGTCAAACCTGTGGGCCTCCCCCTTTTGGGCTTTGTATTTGTTACAATATATATATATATATATATATATATATATATATATATATAACTCTGTACTTTCTTCTAGTTTATCGGTGCACTAGAACCATATCCAAATGCTTTCACTATGGCTAGGTTTGGCGTGGTCTGCCATATTTGGTGGACCCACCAAACTAATTTTTTTTCAAGTTTTTTCTCACATGTTGTCACTGAGGATTACCCTCCTGCCACATGAAAGCCTATGATTGGGCCACATGGCAGCCTCTCAATGGTCCACATTTCCCCCTGCCAAGTTAGCATGCCACATCAACGTACGGACTATACAGACTACCACATGGCACGATCTGATTGGTCCACGGATCAGTTCAAAAACACAAAAATTGGGTGACACGTGGCAGCCTCTGGTGCTACCACATCACCATGATGACGTTAGTATGCCACATGTCACCTTCCTTCTTCTGCCACGTGTTTTTTACGAATTCTGACGTCAGCAGTACAGACGCTGGCTCATCCCCTGCTGACTAGGCTAGGTTGACCAAACTTTGAATGCGAATATCTTTCAATCCGTAACTTTGTTTGACCAGTTGTTTTCACCGTTAGAAATATTGCGACACACTCTTCACGATCATTTCATTTTCAATGATTTTTCGGAAATTTTAATTTTTTCCCTTTCTCTCTCTACTGAAGCGATTCTGAGCATCCTGAGTTGCCTCTATGAGTTCTAAGTTGTTCTTAGCCTTCTCTGGATCCTTTTTGGATCACTCCTTCCCACTTAGATCTTTTTGGACCACCAAAAGCTTTCATCAATGAACATGTAAGTGAGGGATAAGTCCCCCCACTTTGTCCTTCTGTATCCACTTTGCCTTGCTTGGATGTGTGCCTTTTAAGCCTACTCGAAGATAATCAACAACACCCCTGCATGAATTCCTCATCTTTCTATCCAGGATGATATCTTCCTGTAACTCATCTAAGTAATTTGGTGCAAACTCATCAACTAAAGGTATTGAAACTTCCTCATCTTGATCCATGATCATGGGAGGCTAAAAAAGTTTCAAGTTCTCAATGTTCACAACTGAGTAACTCTGCATGTAAGGTGGAAGATCTAGATGAAAAGCATTGGTACCATTTTTCTCCAAGATAGTGAAGAGTCCATAACGAACGGGCTTGAGTTTATTTCCTTCACCCTTCAATCTCTCCTTGCTAATGTGAAGCCATACCCAGTCTCCAACATGGAACTGATGATCAACCCTGTGCTTGTCATGCTGAGCTTTATACTATGCTTGAATTTTCTCCAACTGTTCCCTAATTTCTAGGTGTATCTACTGGATCCTTTGGATGATCTTGCAGGCTTTGTCCTATGTTCATTCTTCATTCACATTGACATCTCTCCCATACATAAATTCCAAAGGAACCTTGGGTAGGTACCCAGAACATGTCTCAAAAGGTAAACTCTGAGTGGACGAATGTAAAGCTCAGTTGTACGCATGTTGTACATAGGGTATATATTCATCCCACAACTTGGGATGCTTGTTGCAGTAGCCTCGAAGAAAAAATACAATTATTCGGTTTACCACCTCTGTCTATCCGTCAGTCTGTGGATGGAGAATAGTGCTCCTCTTCAATTTGGTGTCCATCATCCTCCACAAGCTATTCCAAAAGTCCCCAAGGAATCAAGTATCTCGATCCAAGACAATGGAATTGGGTAACCGAAAGTGAACCCAAACATACTGAAAGAAGAGAATAGCAGTCTTCTTAGCAGTGATATTCTTTTTACATGGCATCAAGATACACATATTGCTTAACCTATCCACTACAAAATACAAATAGTCATGACCCCCTTTGGTCATTGGTAAACCCCCTACAAAATCCATGGAGATACTTTCCCATGGATGGGATGGAACAGGAAGTGGTGAGTATAGCCCTAGTTTTCTATTAGTTGGCTTACAATTAGAACACATCAGACACCCATTTACATTTTTAGTTACAATTGCTTTCATTTGAGGCCAGTAACAAAACCTCTGCAAATGAGCCATAGTTTTTCCAACCCCAAAATGGCTAGACGCAAGAGAAGTGTGAGCTTCTCCTATTACATGGAATCTTTCACTCGTAGGAATACATAGCTTTCCAAGATGGTAGAGTAGTTTTCCTTGCAAACAATAGTTCTCTACCTGTGCACCAAGGGTTAGCTTCTCATATACTTCTTTAACATATTCATATATTGTTATACATAGCTATCATGAGATAAAGAAGCATTGTTCGAAACAATAGGAGGTCTAGAAAGCATATCAACTACTGTTGGTTACTTCTCTCCTATATTGTCTGATTTTATTGACCCAGGGTTCATGTCTATTCGGGTTTCCAACAAAGCCTCTAAAACTATCGGCCCTCCTGGTAAACCAGAAGGCAACACAACACACAAAATGCACTGCGCAGTCTCACTCGAGATAGCTTTAATGGGTGGTTGTAATACTCAGGTGTTTACAACCTAGGATTGAGTGGGAGATAAGCCAGCTAGATATTGAACCATTATTACGACTAGTCAATGAAACATACTGTTATTCGCGACTTATGGAGTAAATCCATAGGCTTATTCCCTTAATATCGCAAAAGCACTAAACAAGAAATAGAATAACTCATTCATTCAACACAATAATAAAGGATTCAGACAATAAGATATGAAAAAATTCATCACATAACACAAATGTTACCATGGTTCACCCCCTCCTGGGGCTACATCCACAAATATTTGGATCTTACCTCTTTTATTATATTATGTTCACATCTATAGAGTCGCGTGCTTACAACTCTTCCCAGTCGGGTGAGATATATATGAGTCAGACTAGATCGCACCAGGATCCACAGCCTATGATCTAACCCTCAAGATATACCCTCCCTCATCCTCTCTAGCTCAACATCTTATAGAAAATAGGTCTTACAGAAAAACATTCCATATCGTATCAAATCATGCGTAACTTACAATATCATAATAGTAATTCATCACTAATTGAACCAAACCACACAAAATCCAAACCCCTATGATACCTATGTATCATTATTTATATGCTTCTCTCTCCTTGTCCATTTACAATGCATTACCAAAAACCTAACCCTACCATCATTAGGTCTTCCTCCCATGTGTGCGTGTGGTTCTTCCTTCAAACTGTTGCTTTCCCTTGCATGCACACGTGTTGTTCTTTCTTCCAGCTGTTGCTTTGCTCGTGCATGCTTTCTTTCCAAAAAATGCCATGCTTTTCTAGTTTATCCTTTGGCCTTTGGCCTGCCTCCAATAGGCCCCTAACACTGACATGTGGCTCATCCCAAGCCACCTATCCTTTGTGTGCTTCTTCGACCTCCTTGGTGATTGCCTGGAACTTTTCCCTGAGCTTTGTTGCCTGTGTCTGAGCCTCCGCAGTATTCTCCTTGAGTGTGTCCACTATCTGGACTTCAATTTCATCACTGATCAGTTCCACACACTCTACCTAGGTATGTGATATATGTGCCTTGGATTCCTCTACTTGTGCCAGGACTTCTGCTACCCGTTCTTGCAACGGTTCCATTTGAGCCTGCCACTCATGTTTCTGTGTTTGCGCGGTAGTGATATCTGCCTGCAATTTATTCATCTCCTGCATTCCCTTGACACGTTCTGTAATTGGGATTGTCTTCTGCCTCTGTTTGATTTCTTGGATCGCTACGTTGATCCTTTCTTCTTCCTTATCCCACTTTTGGACCTACTAATATTCCTCTAACTTTGTTCAAAGTTGCGTTGCTTTATCAAACAAGTCAACGACTCTACTGACCTGTAGCTGACCTGTTGCTTCCTGCTTCCTTTGCTCCTTGACTGTTGGTGGAGTGGTTGGTATGAGTTGTTCTCGGAGATTCTCTATCTCCTTCTGGTATTGATCGATTGCCTACGCAATCTGATCAATCTTCTCTTTTGCTGTGATTTCATATCCCTATGTGGCCTGTAGAATCTTCTCGTAAGTTCCTGCCACTTTCTGCTCCAATCCTTTTATGCGCTCCCTTTCCTCCCGGGTCTCAGATTTAGCCTGCTCATAGACTATTTCCAGCGCATCCCATTTCTTTGATGCCTGCTTCAATTTGGTTAAGTGTTTGCATGTGCGAGAGTGTACCTCATGGTTTACACTAACCTGCAACCTATGTAGTGCCCTTGATGGTATCCTTGTCAACACTAGTTGGATTTGGTTTAAGTCCTTCAAGGGTGTCTGCCCCATAATTTCGTCCATGCGCAACATACTAGGGTTGATATGGAATGTTACGTGCGACTACAATATTTCCTGGACTGACTCTCATTCCTCTTCTTGCACTCTTCCTTCTGTCTACGGTGCTAATGGTTCGAGTCCCCTGTTGCTTGCTAACTTCCCTTCCCCGATTTTCTTGAGGAGCTGTCACATGTCTACCAATTGCTCTTCAATCCTATCCCTGTGGTGTGCATCATGGTCAAAGTCCTCGGATAGACAATCCTGGACCATTCGGGCTATCATTTCCCCATCGTCATCTGTGATCGTATACTCTGGTGGTGTTCTTTGTGCCTTTGAATTCTTGCACCTCCTATCTGCATGGTTGGCCTCTTGTTTTTCCCTGCTATTTGTGGGTTGGAACTTTCTTCCGTCTCTTGTGCGAGCTCGGTCTGTTGCTGCTGCTCCTTGGCCGACTGCGTCTTATCTTTCTTTCAGTTTTGGGTCCCTATATTCGTTGGCCCTTATTTTTTCTGTGTTTCTTTTCCCTCTCCCATTCTTCGTCTCTTGGGAACTTGGATTTCCTTTGGTTGGGTCTCTCCCTACCCTGCCTCTTCTTCTGTTGGTCTTTTTGTTATTTCCTGGGTAAGGACGAGAGTCTTCCACTCATCATCCCATTCGCTGATGACCATGTTGATGTCCCCCTTTGTGATATAGTAGCGCATTTGCAACCACTATCTATCCAGATCCTTCCTTGCTTGTATCCACATTATATGTTGTGTGGCCTGGAAGTTGATGATGTCCCCATATCATGCGACAACTTCTGGTGTTATTCTCCACATCTTGGAGATGGCTTCTTGTAGGTCGCATAGGTATCCTTCAAAGATAGACCTGTTCACCTTTTTTCTCCTGGCCTCTCGCCTAGCTTTGAGAAACAAATATATTTCCCCTTGATTTGGTTTGGGTCTAGTGCCAAAAGCTACGTACCTTGTCTCTCTCCATCCCATGAATGCTATTAGTGTGATCAACCATGAATAGTGGAACTCTGTTCCTAGATCCTGCCCATCATTGTAGTTTGCCAGGAATAGGTTCAAGAGATACGATGCCCAACTCATTGAGGTGCCTTCTGCGCACTGAGCTGCAACTGCAACAAATCCAGTTGGGACTTCTTCCCTATGGCATTTTCTTAGCATCTTGCAGGCTAAGATCTTCGCGCCCAGTTGTGTTGCAGCATCATTGATCCTTTTGATAATGATCCCTCGTGTTCCCCTCAGTGCCATAATTTTTCTTCATGTCTTCTGCTAGTGATTTCTCCCTGGATTTGTCATTGAGAAACTTCGCGAGATCCATGCCCCGATTTGGAAATCCTGTTATGTTCACAATAAGCTTTACGTCTATTGACACGAGCTTGTCCAACCAGATGTCCCTGCCATGTGTGACTGCTAGAAACTGCTTGACGCATGTTGTTGTGTGTTGAACCCTACGAAAATGTGGTAGGTCCACCAAACCTAAAATTCCTGTCTTCTACAACCCGATTGCCTATTCGAGTGGTTGATCAAGCGGTTCCCCAAAATGACTCATGCCCACCGTCTCCATGTATACTGTTTTTTCAAGTTCCAGGAACTTGTCTTCATCTTCTATGTCGTGGTGTGAGTATTTGAGCTTCCCTATGTGACCCAGTAGCTCTGGTCCTACCTACACCCCATCTGGTATGCATGGTAGAACGATTTATGCTACCGATTTCTTGCGAGATGATCTGGGTATCTGTATCTCGTCTTTCCTTGATGGCGGTGGCTAACTCAAAGTTCCAGTAACTTTCGTTTGTTCCTCAGTCTGCCATTTCGGCTGACTCGTGATATCCTTGACCGCTCCCTCCAGTTGGTGGTCTGATATGGTCGTTTGAGACTCGTCTGGCTCAATTGCTGCGTCCAGATTCGACTTCATTCCATTGCCTTCCAGAACTGGTCCGATGTTTTCTAGTTGTACCTGCTTCAGGGTTTCTGCTTCCTGGTTCTACAACTCTTGTACTTCTATCGGTATGTCTATATTCGTGCCCTCCTGTGTTGGCTGTTGGATTTCTTCCAGTATGGGTGTTGAGTGCACCGGTGTTGTTTCTGGGGATGGGTTTTTTTTTATGTTGACTATTTTCGGTGGTTTCTTTTCACCTTCTTCTGCCTTTCCTCGTGATCTGGTCTGAACTCTAGTTTTCCTGGTGGTTTGGCTAGCTTCTGCTTGCTTGGGCGGTGCCATGGCGGTGAATGTGAACCATTTGTTGGGTTCGAATGATCTCTGTGACCTTTGTGAACTCTTTGTGTGCTTTTCGTCTTCTATTTCTCTCTGTATGCTCTTCTTTCATGAATAGAGTGTTTTCTCCCACGTCTGTGTGTTGTATGGGTTTTCCATGAAGCTTGTCGATGACACTTCCTTCATTATGTGTTTTAATGCACCTTAAATATGGGTTCAATGCATCTCCAACGGTTTTTTACTTTCCATTACTCTGCCTTGCTGTCTTTAGTTAGTGCATTTAATGTGGCGTCCCATCGGTCCTTGCTGTCCTTTAATTCCGCCTAGTGTTGTCATGTCGTCCTGCTTTTGCCGACTTTGCTTTTCCCGCTTGTTTCCATTTTTATGTGACTGTTGTCCTTCTCCTCACCGAGTTTTTGTTCCTTAGTGTGCTTGATATTTATTTCTCCTGCGCATTGTGCCCATTTTTTTTCTTTCCTTTTGTTCTTTTCTTTTTCCATATACTTTTTTTTTTTTACCGCACGGTGGTTGGTCGACTGTCCTTGTAGAGCTTCAGTCGGCTCGCATTAATCATCCCTCTGATTTATGCACCTGATAAGTCTCTTAACTATACAAATCCTCCATCTGTGACATATTTTACTACATATGGTCCTAACCGGTGCATTTTGAGTTTTCCCGGGTGTTGAAATGATTTGATGTCATACATCAGTACTAGATATCCTTCCTTGAACGCCTTCTTATTGATGTGTCGATCGTGCCAAGATTTATCTCTTGCTTTCTGATCTTGTTGGTGGAATCCTGTTAAGATTTGGTCTTCCTCCATGGTCATTAACTGATTTAGCTGCTCATGTACTACGCCTCGTTCTGTCATTTGTGTAATTGTTGCTACACACAAGATTGGTACTAGAAATTATAATGGAACCACTGCTTCTTGGCCATAAACCGGTTTAAATGGTGTGTTCCTTGTCAAATTTTTTCACGTAGTCCTGTATGCCCATAATACTGCTGGTACGTAGTTAGCGCGTTCTCTAGGATTTTGTTAAATGCTTCCACAATACCATTTGTCTGTGGGTGATATGGTGTGCTCTTCTAATGACGGACTTAAAACTCTCCAGTCATAGCACTGATGGTGTTGTTTATGAAGTGCATGCCTTGGTCGCTCATTAAAATTCTTGGACACCCAAAGCTAGTGATTACTTGTTCGAATAAAAAATGCGTTGTTGTTTCTGTGCTACAATCCTTCACTGGTGCGACTTTCGCCCATCTTGTTGGGTATTCCGTCGCAGTGATAATGTACCTTTCTCCTGTTCTTTTTGCTGGTGGGTTGATTGGTCCCACAAAATCTATTGCCCATTTATCAAATTCTTGGAGTGTTACTTGTGGTCATAATGGCATCTCGTCCCTTTTGTTGGGTTTTCCTACCCTTTGAGAGACATCACATTTTTGATAGTACTCCTTCGAGTCTCTGTGAATCGTTGGACATCATAGTCCCGTGCACAATACCTTCCGCGCGATAGCTTTACCTACGTAGTGTCCTCCTGTTATCCCTTCGTGGGCTTCTGCTATTATTCTTAGTCTTTCGTGCTCTAACACGTACTTTTGCAAGATACTATCTGCGCCCATCTTATATAGATGTCCTGCAATTAGTTGATAGTCGGTAGCGCAGACTACCAGGTTTTTCTTTTGTGAAGTATTATACTCTTGCGGCGCAGTACCTGTGCTCAAGTACCGAATGATGTCTAGGAAGTATTCATTAGCGATATGAACTGATAATAGTTGTGCATCTGGAAAGTTGTGTTCTAAATTCATAGGTTCTTCTCCGTTTGTGACCCTTGATAGGTGGTCAGGTCCTTCATTTAACATTCATGGTTTGACGATTACTTCAAAATCAAATTCTTGGAATAGTAGTAACCATCAACAGATCCTCCCCCCCAACACTTGCTTGTTGACTAGATATTTCAGGGCTGAGTGATCTGTGAACATCTTAAAGTGTTTCCCCAATAAGTAATGTTTGAACTTTTGTAGTGCATAGACCATAGCTATCCCTTCTCTTTCTGTCGTGTTATAGTTCTGTTCTGAGTTTGATAGCTTCCTACTCACAAATGCTATCAGGTGATCCAAATCCCCCTCTCCTGGTTGCGCCAAGATAGCTCCAAGTGCTATGGCTGATGTGTCTACATGTACATGGAATGTCTTCTCCCAATCTGGAAAGACTAATATCGATGCAGTGACCATATTTTCCTTTAGGGTATCCAGACCATGTTGGCACTCGTCATTCCACTAAAACTTTGTATCCTTTATTAACATCTTTTCCATCTGTGAAGTTATCTGTGCATAACCTTTGATAAATTTCCTGTAGTAACCTATGTGTCCCAATGTCGCTCTTAGCCAACAGACTATTTTTGGTGGTGGTAAGATAACAATGACTACGATATTTGCAGGATATACTAATAAACTCTGTTTGCATACTATATGGCCCAATATTATCCCGAACGATGTTCCGAATATGCATTTCTTTAAATTCAGTGATATCTGACACTATCTACATCTTTCCAACATTAGCCATAAGACTTCTACATGGTCTTTCAACAAACCGTAGACTGTCCAATCATCTAGGTATACTTCGAGAAACTGGTGGATGAATTCCTTAAACATAGAAATGACTACTCTGGAAAAGATTGCTGGTGCATTCTTCAGTCCAAACGACATAGCTGTGTACTGATACAATCCCCATTTTTTCGCAAACATGGTATTGTATCTATCTTCTTGTGCTATCTTGATCTGATGGTAGCCTGAGAATCCATCAGTAAATGAGTAGGCTTCATGTCCTCCTACATTCTCTAACACTTCATCCGTGAAGGGTGTAGGGAAGGGGTCGTGTAGGCATGCATCGTTCAACTTCCACAAGTCGACGCATATCCTGATCCCTCCTTGTTTCTTGTCATGTACTACCATCAGGATTATCCATTATGATTCTTCGACTGGTTCTATGATGCCGACCTCGAGCATCCTGTCAAACTTAGCTTTGAATTTCTACTTATATATGGGGTTCAGTCTATATGGTCATTGTCTAATCGATGTCACTTCAGGTATGAGTGGTATCTTCATCTCTTCTAACTCTCTTTCTATACCCTTCATCTCTTTGAATGTTGTTGGGAACAAGTCGTTGTATTCATGCAATAACTTTGTTATGCTTTCCACTGTTTTTTCATCCCAGTAATATCCAATGCTAGCCATTTTGGGATGTTTGGCTGTCCTGATGTTGACTTTATTTACTTTAATCGGCGCGGAAATGAATTCTGATTCTATGGGTGGGCCTTAGACATCTCTTTCTCCTTCTACTTATTCAACCTGAATATCGTGCAGATCATCTTCATCCGATGCTTCCTCTTGAACATGGTAACATGAAAACAATTCCTTGACTGTCTGTTTATTCTGTCGTTCCTCTTCTGTGATAAGTTCTATTTCTGGTGCTTGGATGAATATCACTCCTCTTATGTTTTTAAGAGCAACATCTATTTTGGGGTTCTCATGCTCGAATGAGAAGGTGACTGTGAAATTATGTTGCAATAACATCCAGGTCGTAGTTCCTTTGTGCAATTCCTGGTCTGTATACCAGTTCGCTGGGATGCCCTCGAGAGTGTGTATAAAGTAATGAGGCCATTCCTTTGGAGGTGTCATTTTCCATAGTGTTCTACACTCCTCCAAGTGTTCTGCTGGTGCTCTTTGTCCATCATACTTTTGTTGTTTGTTGTTTTTTTTTTTTCTGCGCCAAACCTTATGCGCAGTAAGCCCTTTTATTGGTATCAGTCTGTGATTGTCTCTTTGTGTGTGCCCCACCATCGTGCAGGTGTTGTCTTGAGTGCTATATCAAGTGATAAAACTATTTGGTTCTCTAAGACTTCATCTTCATACTATTCTAAGAATGTTTCCAAATCGTTTACTCCATGGAAACTGGGTGGTTCTCTGATTTATGTGCCTACCCATCTTACGGTGTGGTCTATTCGTGCACATCTCCTCGTGGATACTTCATGTAGCCTTTGCTGCCATTTCTCTAAACCGATATCTGAATTCGTTGCATAGAAAGTGATACTCTACCAACTGAGTATCTCATCTGCAGTTGGGTTTACATAATCCTCATCGTGCACACTTATTCTGTATAACTGGCTGATTTCCTTTAGGTCCAAACAAGTAGGTTCTACGAACCTCTCTCCTTCTGATGGGTCTAATGGCGTGATGACCCTGTATTCTCCTGAATCAAATGTCATTTTTCTGGTCTTTAAGTTGATTATGGCCTAGTTGTCAAATGGCCAATCCAGACCAAGCAATGCAGGGTAAGGTGTTGTGTCGTCCACTATTTCAATGACTTCAAAATCTTATTTAGTGTGCACTCCATCTAGGTCTACTGTCACTCCTTTCAGTCTGCCTATCGGTAGGGCTCTATGTTGGTTCACCAATTTCAATTGAATAAGTGAATATCCTAATGTGGGCTCTCCCATGCATTTCCATGTATTCTTTGGTAGCACATTAACCTCAGATCCTAGATATAGTATAATGTCTCCCATATTGAAATCTCCAATGTTGGCATTCAGTCTAAATTCCCTACTTGTTCTTCTTCTTGTGTGTAGGTGATTGATAGTTTTTGGTTCTATCTTTTCTTCCATTTCGAGGCTACATTTTTCTAGTATGTTTTGCAAGATTTTCACAGATGATGGATCACTTAATACCTTTACACATGATTGAAAACATCCTTTGATTTTACTTACTTGGCCCATAGAATGTATTTCGTTCGTATGATCCAATAGTGGAGGCATTTCGTATTCGAGTGCTTCCTTGCTTTGTTGCGCAGTTGAAGTCGTCGTAATATTTTCCTTCTAAAATTCTTGTCTGGATTTCTTAAATACCTCCTTTTCCTTCTGCGCGTCGAACTGCTTCCTTAGTTCGAGGTTCTTTTTCACCCATTGATTTTGTGCTGGCCCTTGTCAAATAGTGTCATCCCCCGTTCTAGCTCCTCCATGAGTAAATATATTAATGTTCCGTCCTTCATCCCTTGCTTCGGTGGAAATCCACTGAACATTCTAGTTGTTTTGGTTCCTCTTTTCCTAGATCTTTACTAGTAGTGTCAGGAATTCTTCTGTATCATGGTCCGATGCGTGACAATACATACAGTTTGTTGGTGGAAGTGGAAATTCCCTTGCGTAATGTCCCAGTTGTTGACAATTGAGACACACTACTGGTCCTCTACCTCATCTGAAACCTCCTCTTTCTCTTCCTCCACCTCTGTAGCTTGTTCGATCTCCTCTCGACGCATTATACAGAGGTGCCTTGTTATACTGCATGATATTGTACTGAGGCTGTGTCATGTTGTATTACGGTTGCACGTTATTATATGGTTGTTGCGCAGTATTATACTGTTGCTGCACAGTTTTGTATGGAGATTGACCTTGATTAAACTATGGTGCGGCTTGCCCAGTCATTATTTATGCCTGCACCCTATAGGCGTCAGATGCCCTTTCTCACATCAACTCCATAGTTCTACAATGTTTCTCATCATGGTCCACTGACTTGCAAATGGTGCAATATGATCTCTTTGGGACTGTCTAGTATTTCTGCATCATCGTGTAGTGATAAGGTTCTTGACCTGGTTTCGTGCAGATTTCACACCATAGTCCTCCTGTTGGTAGTGGATTTGGCATTCTTTTTGGCATATATTGCATGAATGTTGGAAATTTTTTCTTGTGGTGTCCTTTTGTCCTGCATGTGGTACACCAAACAACTTCTCGTTTATCCTTGTTCTTATTCTGGTTCAATTGAAAGGTTAAGTTCTTCAAGTCCTCCTTTAGTTCTTCAATAGATGGGTCCTTCTATTGATATTGATTTTCTTCCAGTTGTAAGGCTGCCTGCATTTGCAACTTCTATTTTCTCAAAGGGTATTTTAACTGTGGTAACAATGAATTGACAAATAAGTGTCTATGCTGCATCTCGGTCATGAGATACTTTAATTTTCCCTTCAGTCACTTGAATATCTGATCAATATCCCATACATATTATCCTGGTTTCTGTCTTATTTCGATCATCTCATTCATGTACTGATCCTCTGAGCTCAACTTCTGGAACTCATTTATCAATAGCTTCTTAATGTCTGCCAGTGTCCTTGTCGTCCAAGGGGAATTGTTTGTGTCTAAACTCATGTACCAGTCTAGTGCGTAGTCTCTTAGCGTAATCGCTAACTGTGCAACTTTAGTATCTTCATCAGTGATATGTTTTGTTCCCAGATATTCACACAAATAATAAAGTGCTTCTCAGTGTCTTCTATTGCTTTTGCTCGAAACTTTGGTAACCTGATGGTGGGATCATGTCCCGCCATTCTGAATGCTAAACTACTACATCCACGTGGTGTAGATACTTGACTAGTGCTGCCTGAACTAGCTCCTCCAGTTGATGTTCCTTGTGTGGATGTACTTCCTCCTGTCTGACTGCTTTTGAACTTCGATTGTTTAAATGGTGGTGTTCTCTTTGGTGTATTAGTTGCACATGGGTTTATGGGTTCCACACTGACATTGATATGAATAGGATTGTTGCCTTCTCTTCCCATTCTTGGACATCTCGTCTTTCTCTCATACGTTGCGCGTAGGATTTCCTCAATCTTCTCCACATCCTGAATATCCTCTACCTCTTCCTCCTCACTCACCAAGCCTTCCCTCGCAGCTACGACTCTCTTCTTGGTATTTACCTTGTATTGGTAGGGTACTCTGCTACGCGTCTTTCCAGTTGTCACCATGATCTGCTTAATCTGTTCGTCGTCCATCATGATCGGGTCCAAGGGTTCTTCCTGCTTGCCCTTATCCTTTACTCCTTCCATTTCTCCTCTTTTTGTCAGTGCTTCCCCCCTTCGCCCATGCACGCAGGGAAGTTATATATCTGACTCCATTGCCATTACACCTTTGTTATATAGAAATATCTTAATCGAAGTATAGAGTGATCAAATGAACATTCCTTGAGGTCCCCATAGAAAATCTTTCTCTGCTGTGCTGTACGAATTCGATGTGTCTACTGCAAACTCTGTGATAAAACCTACCACAATTTTATCATGCTAAAAGTCTACTGCGGGGGTGAACTTGTTGTTCACCTGCTGAAGTTTCTCAATTTGTACTAGGGTTTACTCTAGCTGTCGAATTTGGTTTTTTGCATGGTTATCCTTCAACCTTAGTATCCACTCCTGCAATAAATGCGGAAAATCATAAAAAAGACTTTGTGTAAATCAATAAACACGTATTTCTCAAGGTATTTTTGAGGTGTTAGTCTAGGGTTCCTATTGTCTTTTTGTGCAAACCCTAGCTCCTTAGTTCTTAGCCAAGTTTTGATCTCTGCTTTTGTGGGATTCCATAGCCTCAACATTCCCTCCTAATGGCTCATTGGTTTCTTCCATAACCTTTTCTTAATTTTCTTCTGACAGATCTTCGAGTTATCTTCTCTACTCAATCCTCTCTTGTTCCTACCAACGACACAAAACCATTTGTTGGTTACTTCTCTCCTATATTGTCTGATTTTATTGACCTAGGGTTCATGTCTGTTCGGGTTTCCAACAAATCCTCTAAAACTATCGGCCCTCCTGGTAAACCAGAAGGCAATGCAACACACAAAATGCACTATGCAGTCTCACCCGAGATAGATTTACTAGGTGGTTGTAATACTCAGGTGTTTAGAGCCTAGGATTAAGTGGGAGATAAGCCAGCTAGATATTGAACCATTATTATGACTAGTCAATGCAACATACTGTTATTCGCGACTTATGGAGTAAATCCATAGGCTTAGTCCCTTAATATCACAAAAGCACTAAACACGCAATAGAATAAATCATTCATTCAACACAATAATAAAGGTTTCAGACAATAAGATATGCAAACATTCATCACATAAAACAGATGTTACCGTGGTTCATCCCCTCATGGGGCTACGTCCACAAAGATTTTTCTCTAAGCTCTTTTATTATATTATGTTTGCATCTATAGCCCCGCATGCTTACAACTCTTCTCAGTCGGGTGAGATCTATATGAGGAAGACTAGATCGCACCAGGCTCCATAACCTGCAATCTAACCCTCAAGATCTACCCTCCCTTGTCCTCTCTAACTCAACAACTTATACAAAATAGGTCTTATAGAAAAACATTACATATCACATCAAATCATGCATAACTTACAATAGCATAATAGTGATCCATTTCCAATTGAACTGAAACACACAAAATCAACCCCCTATTATACCTACATATCGCTATTTATATGCTTCTGGATCCTTAGCCATTTACAATGCATTACCAAAACCCTAACCCTATCATCATTATATATTCCTCCCATGCATGCATGTTGTTCTTCCTTCCAGCTGTTGCTTTCCCTTGCATGTGTGCGTGTTGTTCTTTCTTCCATCTATTGCTTTGCTCGTGCATGATTTCTTTCCCAAAAATTCCATGCTTTTACACTTTAGCCTTTGGCCTTTGGCTTTTCTCCAACAACTATGTTGTTACTTGTACCTTCTTTGTACTTGATTACCAAATGAAATTGTTGTAGAAAACCCAACCATCTGTAGTGTCGAGATTGTTTCAATTTGGTCTGTGCTTGGAGATACTGTAAGGGTTGGTGATCTGTATGTATGCTTGTTTTCTTCCCTAACAAGTAGTTCTTCCATTTCTTTATGCTCTGGACTAATGCATACAATTCTTTATCATATGTAGGATAGTTAGCAATAACTTGGTTAAAAGTTTCAGAGTGGTAAGAAATAGGCTTACGATATTGCATCAATACTACACCCATGGTGTATCCGTTGACATCTGTCTCGATCTCAAAAGGTTGTTGAATATTCGACAGTGCTAATACTAGTGCAGTATTGATCTTCTCCTTCAAAGTGTTGAAAGATTTTTGTTGCTTTCCTTCCCACTGAAAAGTGTTCTTCACACTGGTTAAGGCATGCAAAGGAGCTTCTATAAAGGAGAAGTTGGAAATGAACCTCCTCCAATATTGGAATGATCCTAAGAAGCTTCGAACTTCGGTTACACTTTTTGGCTCAGGCCAATTTACAATTACATTAATTTTGGAAGGATCAATTTTTAATTTTCCTCCTCCTACAATATGATCTAAGTACACAAGTGCAATATAGCCAAATTCACATTTAGACAATTTTACATACAACTTTTCCATTTGCAAAGTATCCAATACTTTCCTTACATGCCTCACATGCTCATCCCAAGTCCTGCTAAAAATAATAATGTCATATAAATATACAATCACAAATTCATCTAGGAAAGGCCTGAATACATCATTAATCACACACATGAAAGTTGTTGGAGCATTACAAATCCCAAATGGCATAACTAACCACTCAAACAATCCATGTTTGGTTTTAAAGGAAGTTTTCCATGCATCCTATTCTATGACCCTGATTTGATGATATCCACTGCGCAAATCCAACTTAGTGAAATAAATAACATTCTTCAATTGATCAAGTAAATCATCTATACGAGGAAGAGGGTATTGATTTTTCACCATGATTTTATTTAAGGCACGGTAATTGACACACATTCGCCATGTGACATCCTTCTTTGGAACCATCACAATCAGAGACCCACAAGGAGATGAACTGGGCCCGATGACCCCTTGATCCAATAAGCCCTATACCTTCTTCTTGATCTATTTAATCTCCACAACTGACATCCTGTACATTCTTACATTAGGAAGAGGAGAATATTTCTGAAGATGTATCTCATGTTGGATTTCCCTCTTAGGAGGTAATCCATCTGGTTCCTGAAAAATATCATCATACTTAGAAACAATATCAATTAATTCCTTTTTATGAGATGGATCACATCCTTGGAAAGCGTCGGATATCCTGGCATCTTTCTCTCTTATGACCATGAATACTTATCTCTTATTAGTGTTTATGAGTCTCTTCATTTTCCCTACACTAATAAGTGTTGTATTTGCCCTCATGTTGTAAGCTCTAACAATATATTCCACTCCCCCTTTAGTAAGGTGGTATTTTTTCTCATGATGCAAGAACATTGTTTTTCTATTGTAAATATAAGGATTTCCCAACACTATGCCACATATATCAAGTGGTACAAGATCCAAATCCACTTCATCAATCAAATTTGAAGCAATAGAAAATCTGATCCTACATTGTTTGGTGACATTAAGTTTTGATTTATCACATACCCCACCAAGAGGACAAGGCTTCGGATGTGGTTTCATTTCAAGACCCATCTTCTTGACAAGTGCTTCAGATATCAAGTTACTTGAGAACCCAGATCAAATAATGTATCTATCTTAGTGTGTTTAGATACAACCCTTATGTGAAATAATTCATTCCTCTTCCATTCATCATCATGAGATTCATTATTGGAAATTGAAATAGCATGAAGGGAATATTTACCTTGTACTCCAACCGCTGTGATCTTTTCTTCATCTCCTGAATCGAAACCAAGATCTTGTTACACTGTAGAAATGGTTTTTGTCTTCCCCTTTCCATCGAACTGTTTTAGTTTCTTTTCTGGATGTAGTTTCCATTAGTTCTCTTCATCATGACCACTTTTCTTGCAACGAGGGAAAGATGGATTTCCTCCTTCTCTCGTTACTATGGAAATCTTCTTTTCCTTCCTTTTAAAATTCTTAAAAGTTCTATGTTGGATATTGGAAGGTTTTTTCGTGGGATCTTCTTGAACATGTTTCCCCCTGTTCTCAAGGTGAGTGGCTTGCACACAAACTTCGTCAAGACTAGTGGGGTTAAATAAGAGAAAAGTATGACGAATATAATTGTGAAGTGAACAAATATACTTCATTAAAGTTTCATAAGAATCTAAAGGAATATTCAATGCAAGAGCTTTCTTCCTAAATTCTTGTGTGAAACTTTGTACAGTTTGACCTTTAGTTTTCCTTAAATTTCGCCATTCCATCATTGCTTTATGTAAATACCCTAATGGATAAAATTGCTTCCTTATCGCTGATTTAAATTCTGACCATGAGGAAAGAAGATTACCACACTTACTTACGTCCTGAAGCTTCCTCTCCCACCATACGAGAGCAGTGCCTTTCAATAGAAGAGAATCCAGTTGCACTTTAACTTCTTCTTCATCAATATGCTGAACACGACAATACACTTCAACCTATCAGATCCAATTATCTAGATTTTTAGTATTAGAATATCCATTAAACATAGGTAAAACAAATTTTACATCAAGCTTTAATAATGGGCTTTTAAAAGAGGCTTTATGGGTAGAATGATGAGAATGATGAGAATGCTCAGAGGAAGAAGAACTATAACTTGAAGGTGAAGATGGAGTCTCAGGAGGGTCTCCTCCAGCCCCTTGGTTTACCGAAGAATCATCATCTACATGTGCTTCATTTTTATTCACTTTCTTCTTCATCATCTTCTGATAATATCCATACATTCATTCGACCATTTCTGACATGCGATAAAATACCATGTGAAATTTTTTCTCTTGTTCATCATGTTTGTCCTCTTCTGCCATTTTATTCCTTTGCGATGCACGACCAACTTTGGGATTGAAAGTCTTAAAAGTTCCTTCACTTTGATTATACTTGGGCCTAGTAAGAATTCACACTCAACAATTCAAGTCAAATACGACTGCTCTGATACCAACATGATCCGGTATCTTTTCATCGAGTGACTGATAAAGAATTGCATTAGATGAGCATAAATTAAAATGAACCATTAAAGAAGGAAAAACTCAAAATTGAAGAGATATAAGCATCAAACTTGAACACAAAAACTTGATAATAGAGTTCGTCCCTGGTGCACTATGTCTCTAGGTCCTTCTCTCAGATGGGTAGGCTCTTTCATTAATTCAGCAAAAGAATTTAGAAAAATACATAAGTATACCTCATTCTGAAATCAAGCTGCAGAAATAATGCTCAGATCAAAAAACGGGAAGCGCCATTGAATTCATGACATCGACTTACCCAAAAATAATTGTCTCCATGCCTTGATCTGACTCTGTCATTCGTAGGCCCAAGAAGAAATTTGTCTCGATTTTCATGCCTTATGCAACCTGCATTAATGACTAGACTGCATCATTTTCCATGTCCAAATGGCCATACGGTATGTGCGCCTCCCCCTTGGTGGCTAGGTGGATGCAACATTTAATAAGTTTTTTGGGCGTTGGTTATAATGTGTTGCCCGCAACCTGTTGGTTAGGGTGGATATGTTAAGGTGCATGTGTGGGAGGAGGTCTTGGGGTCAAACCTGCGGGCCTCCCTCTTTTGGGATTTGTATTTGTTACAATATATATATAACTATGTCCATTCCTCTAGTTTAACGGTGCGCTAGAATCATATCCAAACTATTTAATCGTGGATAGGTTTGGCATTCTCCGCCAGATTTGGTGAACCTACAAAACTATTTTTTTTTTCAAATTTTTGCTCACGGGATGTCATTGAGCATTTCCTTCCTGCCACATGGTAGCCTCTGATTGGACCACATGGAAGCCTCTCACTGGTCCACGTTTCCCCTTGTCAAGTCATCATGCCACGTCATCAAGACACGTCAGTGTACAGACTGTACAGAATACCACGTGGCACGATCCGATTGGTCCACGGATCGGTCCACGGATCGGTCCAAAAAAGCCAAAATCGGGTGACACGTAGTAGCCTCTGGTGCTGCCACATCACCGTGACACATGTCACCTTCCTTCTCCTACCACGTGGGTTGTACGGATGCTGACATTAGCAGTACATATGCTAACTCATCCCCTACTGACTCGGCTAGGTTGACAAAACTTTGATCGCGAATATATTTCAATCCATAACTCCGTTTGACGAGTTGTTTACATTGTTAGAAATATTGTGACGTGCTCTTTGTGATCATGTCATTTTCGTTGAGTTTTGGGAACTTTTATTTTTTTCCCTTTGTTTGTTTGTTGAGGCCATTCTGAGCGTCTTGAGTTGCCTCTGTGAATTCTAAGTTGTTCTTAGCCTTCTCTCTTTCCTTTTTAGATCACCTGATCAACCACAAGTACACATTCCTATCCAGGTCTTATAGACGAATGCCCATTTACATGCAATCAATAATTTTTACAACTCCAAAGTATATACAAATTTGTTTTTTTCACGGTGACTCAACTATCACTGCCTTGTAACTTCTATGTGAACACAGGTGGTGAGACACAATAGACAGACAAAACTTCATCAACCATAGTTGTAGTTGAATTTGCTTCTTTTGTGGATTCCTCTTTGGATGCTTGTTTTCTTTTCCAACAATCCTCCTTGAGATGTCCAGATTTGCCACATAACCAACATTTTCACTTACTCTTACTGTATTTTGACTTGGACCTAGTTGTACCTTTATGATCTTTCCCTCCTTTTGTAGATTTACCTATGACCACCATTTCTTCTGTTGTTGAGGTTTCCTTACTGGATCTTTTCCTCACCTCCTCAAACAACAAAGCTCCCACAATAATGTCATAATCAATGGCATTTGTTGAGCTAAACCACATAGTTGTGACCATATGATCCCAAGATACATGCAATGAAAACAATATTGTAACCACCTTGTCCTCATATTCATACGTTATGTCCATACTAGATAATTGACAAATCAGAGTATTGAAAACATTCAAGTGATCAACAATTTCCATACCTTCTTTCATCTGCAAGATGTACAACTGACTCTTCAAAAAGATTATGTTTGTAAAGGACTTTATCATGTATAGACTCTCTAGTGTGTTCCACAAACTTGTTGTTTTATCCTTTTCAGCGATGTTAAAAACAATTCATCTACCAAACACAAATGAATGGTACCGAGAGATATTACATCCATATCTTCCTAGTCCTCGTTTGTCATGCTTGTCAGTTTCTTTAAATTTCCAGCCAATTCCTTTTGCAATCCTTGTTGCACAAGAAAATCCCACGTCTTGAGCTTCCATAGGAAAAATATATTCTTACCACTGAATTTCTCCACCTCAAACTTAGAACTCTACACTTTCGTCATTAGCATGAAAAATTCCCCAAAAATCACATCTTCTAATAAACTAGCATCTTAAAATTCAAGGTTGAATTCAAAAAAGGTTTAGACTCAAAAAAATATATTTAAAAACAATATATATTAAAAAACCCCTTTTTCAAATCATTAAAGTTCCACCTTTTACCAAAAGGTCCACCTACCTTTTTATATTCCAAAAGTTCCACCTCACATTTTTATATTATATCCTCCACTTAATAAGACGTCATCCACTCATAAAATATTCGCCTTGTTAAAATAATTCATACCTTGATTTGATTTTTTTGTGATTTTTCATAAAACAACGATTGCCGCACCTTTCGATAAGGTATCCTACGACAAATTTCTAATTGTCACACCCTATAAAATAATAGTCTGGGACAATTTTCCAGCGATACTTTTGTCAAACTTTAGCACTGTGTAATATGTAGTACCCACACCACTTTGTAGAAATTGAAAATTTTGGAAGTGTTTCTGACTGTCGCACTGTATAAGAGGGACAACCCGCAACAATGTAATAAAATCCATCCTAGGTCGATCCACTCCACTAGGATTGGCTTGGTTAACCTGTTCTACTATCTAGCGATCAAGTTCTCTTCTCATACACTCTCTGATCCTTAGAATCTACGCTTTGATACCACTTGTTAGGCAACAGAAGAAAAAATGCAACTAGATTCTATTAGCAAAGAAACCAAGATTAAACTGAGAACAAAAATCACACAATTGACATAGTGATTTATGTGGAAACCCAATACGAGAAAAAACCATGGGGCAATGATAATCAATATTCTTATTATTCAAGGGAGAATTACAATAGCCAAATCACAAGCATACAATCATCCTCTCCGCTCATACACACAATCACATTAGTATTGCATCTTGCTCTAACACACTCACTACACATTGCACTCTCACCTCTATGGCTATGCTCGTATATATAGCATCTCTCAAACAGTTAGACAAACTGACTGTAATTAGATCCATCAGTTTCACAAAATGTTAATAGAAGAGTGCATGCATGCACATTCTAAATATAGTTGCATGCATGTGCATGTGACCACATGGGAAATTCCTTGGCATGTTTCCAACACCGAGGAACAAAAGAAAGATATTCAAAAATAATATCCGAGGAACAAAATAACAAACCACTGCAAAAAAACAAAAAATCTTCTAACAAAGAATGCTTGATCTATTAAATCTGCTATATGTAAAATACAATGCTTGATTTATTAAATATGCTATATGTAAAATATAATGCTTGATTTATTAAATCTGCTATATGTAAAATACATAAGAATGTCACCTATTTATAACAGTGAAAGAGGCCCAACATTTAATAAGGAGATAAATATCCTACTTGAGCAGATAAGAATGATTATGCGAACTTACAACAAATGCTAGTTGTATGCCTTGAAAAATAACTAGCACAACCACATAACAAAAGTGGTTGAAATACGTCAATTGACTACATTTTTTTATTTTTTCAAATTAAAAATTGTGGTAATAGTGCTTCTCTAACTTAAACCACTCATGTCTCCATTATTCGTTGTGGTTCAATCAACAAACACGAAGAAGATAAAATCTGATCTGAATTTTACACCAAGACAAAGATAGGTTTCTTAACATTTCTTTTTTGCAGCGTCAAATTTATGGTAGGGTTGACACTCTGCAGTCTATAATCGACCTAGATTTCTTAGTTTTAATTATTTAATTGTCTAGGCTCGCTTAACTTCAATGTTTTAAAATATCAAATAATGTATGAAAGGAATAATGAAAACAAACCTGCAATATTTGTTATCTTTCTATTTTTTTCCCATTTTCATTCTTTTAGGTTTTCATTTATTCTTAATTTAAGATTATTTAGATTTCTAATGTTTATATATTATTATACTTTAATATATTTATTTATATATTGATCATTTTAATTATTATTAAATATTTTTACGCCCATAGACTTCCCCCTATTGGAATCGATGGATTAATCAATCTTTTAATTATAAAATCTGATCTAATGGTTAGGAAATGAAGATGCTAGCATATTTTTTGTCTTACACTCAAATCAATGAATGATATTTCCCACATTAACTCCCTTGTATTTATGAATTTGTTCGTTCATGATGTTTAATTTTTCACTTTTACATAACATGATTAACAAATTACTACACTGAATTATCAATTGCCACTAATCATAATTTAGTAAATCCAAACAAGATTACTTCAATTTTAATATTTACCTCTTTAGTTTTAACATTTACCTCTGCTACTTGGCCCGTTCTTGATTCAAGCATCAATTTACGTGGCATATCCTTACTTTAGTTCTTCATGTCTGCCACGTTTGGCCATCTCTCCCTGACATCTATGGATCACAAGTGTTATTTCAGACTGGCATTTCATATTTACCTAGACGTGGATGCGGGTGGCAATGGAGGAACAAGTGTCCTAAAAAGAAACCACTAGTTATAATACATTTATAATACCACCATTTATAAAACATTAATGTATTACTTAGCTTGGAATTTCATATTTAACCTGGGGTTTTCATTTCATTATAAATTAATTTTGAACTCTTGGCCTTCCCATATACATATATACAGATCAAGTACCTAAGAACATCAATATGGTATGCATTTCATATCTAGCGGATTAGGTGAAACTCAACCACTATTGTTTCAAAAAAAAAATGTCATTTGTTTAATTATTTAATTACCTGTTCATTCCTCACCAGAGCGTTCTCATCCTATTTATCCTCAAGAGGGTTCTCTACCCCAGAAATAAACGTATAAATGTAGACATATAACCAAATTTTCAAGCTTCGAGATCTCTAGGGTTCAATGCATTGCATTACATTACATCAAATAGTGTGTGGTGATCGATTTTTAATGCATAGGGCGATGAAAGATGTCCTGGCATGGTTCATGCTCAAGATTTATATCATTCTCATTTCATATCAGATTAATGGTCGAATAGTTAGGAAAAAATTGAAAGGACTAACCAGGTTGGAATCCTCTCACCCTTTGGATAAGCTTATGCATGTTATACTCTGAATAATAAAACATTTGGGTTTCATTGTATTATATTGTCAATCATAATTATTTTTAAGTTAGATGTATTTAAATCTCGATCTGTTGGCATGACGCTTCCCAATTTTCCAAATTTGGTCGTCATTTTTGGTTGCATAGAATAACATTTCAATATCTGAGTATATTTAATGTGAGCTACAACATAATTTTCTTTTGTTTTCCCCTTTGTTTCATGTTCTGTAAAAAGAGATCTTATTGTCACAAGTTTTGTTTCTCCTCATTAAAATGGAAATAGGTTTGGCTCATAGTCCATTTGTCGCTCTGTTGCAATCATTGGTTGGGTTTTCCTAATAAAATTGATGCTTATAAACATTGGTGGAATTTGGGAGCGTCCTATTACAATAACATATGAAAGGCCGATATCTCTAGTTGTCTACAGTGTAATTAATAACTATGAATCTGAAAGAAATATTTTCTGATCTTACGACGAATAGTTCCGTCAACTATAGCGGGACATGATGTAGCTGACTTCATATATTTCAAAAGCGTTTCTATGGAAGAATGCGATCAAGATATATATATATATATATATATATATATATATATATATAAACAATCTTAATATAAAGCATCTTAATATTAATAAACAATTTTTCCATTTAACAAAATACTACATACATTAAAATTTATTAAGAATCATGATCGCATATGGGTGAAATCATGAAGGTGGGTTACACTTTCGTGACAATCGGGTCTCCAAATTTTCGAAAAACAAATTTTCGGCCGAACTAAATAACTTTTTCGGCCGAAAGATATTATTTTCGGCCGAACTATTGTTTGGCCGAAAACATAAACGTCAAATCGAACGGAGCCATAACTGGGCCCTCGATTTGCGTGTAGAAATTTGGTCGGCTGGATATTTTTTTTTCGGCAATAGTTTTTCGGCCGAACTATAGTTCGGCCGAAATATTATTTGGCCGAACTATTGTTCGGCCGAAAGATGTTTTATATAATTGCCACACATCGATGTGGGACGTTTAGAAATTTTTTTGGTTGTGAGGCTCTGTGTCGAGAGCTCTTTGTGAGGCTCTGTGTCGCCGAGGTCGTGGTAGCAGTGGTCACGGGAGTAGTGGTCGCGGTCGTGGGAGCAGTGGTCACCGAGGACGCAGTGGTCACCGAGGTCGCGGGAGAAATTTCGAGCGGTCACCGAGGTATTTTACCTTCGCGTTTGGTTTGCGTAATGGTTTGCAGTATAGTTATATTGCGTTTGCAGTTGCGTACAGTTACAATATAGTTTTATTGCGTTTGTATAGTTACAGTATGTTATATTGCGTTATATTGCGTACAGTTTGTTGTGTACAGTATGTTATAGTATGTTATATTGCGTTATATCGCGTACAGTATAGTTATATTGCGTTATATTGCATTTGTATAGTTACATAATGTTATATTGTGTTATATTGCGTACAGTTATATTGCGTAATCACTCTGATCACTCTGTTAATCAGAGTGTAACCTTGTATTATTTCGATTATACTCCACTCTGATCACTCTGTTATATTATTTCGA